>CAUYRH010015372.1:0-25035 GCA_963574655.1 Perodicticus potto | reverse complement strand
TGTTAACCAGTTTGATGAAAATATTTCAGATTGTATATGAAACCAGCACATCGTACCCCATGATTGCATTAATGTACACAGCTATGATTTAATAAAAAAAAGAAAAGAAAAGAAAAGAAAATCACACTCCAACCCCTCCTATGACTGCCTGCTCTCTTGCGAAAAAAAATATTTTAGGCTTAAAATAAGCCTAAGCCTATGCCGAGGTGGAAATTAGAACTATATAGTACTCAACAAAGTATCTAATGTTTAGGAACATCAAAAAAGCCCATGGGCCACATTAGGTTTTTCCTGTTGCAGCCCAGGTATTTCGCATCAGGTGAAAAGCAGCACTGAACAAGGCACGTGCTTCCTATTTCCTGTGTCAGTATGTAAGAAAAAATACAGACATAAACAACACAGGCAGAACCATCTCCTTTTCTCCATTTTCATAATCAAGATTCCTGCTAAAGTTTACAGAGATACCCTGCTCTAGTTTGGATGCCTGTGCCTTCGGAACTCATACTGAGATTTGGTCCCCAAAGGTGAACCGGGTCCTAGAGGAAGGTGTTTGGGTCATGGAGTGGGAATCTCACGGGTAGCTTAATGCCCTCCAGCATGGAGGTGAATGAGTTCTCACTCTATTAGTTCCCATGGGAACTGGATGTTAAAAGAGGCTGGCACTTCCACCTGTCTCTCTTCCCTTCTCTCCTACTTGACATGCACATGGCTCCCCTTCACCCTCTGCCATAAGAGGAAGCAGCCTGGGGTACTCACGAAGCACCCAATCTGGAGCTTTTCCAGATATCAGAACTGTGAGCCAAATAAACCTTTTATTTGTTTTAATAAATTACCCAGCAACACAAAATGGACAAAGACATCCTCTAAAGGGAAATTTAAGAACATAAGAGTGTCTACCTTTGAGTAAGGGAGTCGACTGCAGGCGCAAGTGCTGTGTGTCACTCAACACATCACGACGCTTTCCAGCATTTTGAAAAACTCTGCTCCCTAAGACAGTGAAAGAAAATTAACATGGAAATTGGCAACCTCCCAGACCTCAGTCAGTGGGCCGGTGGCTCTAGAAATGAGCTAAGTTCACAGTCTAAAGAACCATTCGTGACCATTTCCTGTGCTGGTTCCACATGCCTCCCCGGCTTATCCGAGGTCATGCATGATGCAAGGCCATTTCTACTAAGCCGAGTTTATTTCACAACACTGAAAAAAACAAAAGTGGACAACCTCCATGTAGCTCCAATCTGCTGAAGATAAGTATACTGAAAGAGGACTAGTCTCTATGTACCTGAAAATATCACTGTTAATAATTAGACTTAAGGAATCAGCAGAGACTTCCCAATGGTGTTTTTAAATCCCTACAAAATCTTGCAGACCCAGGTCATAATTTGAACAGGATTTTGTTTTGTTTTGTTTTGTGTTATTCCTTATCACTAATATTGGCTAGTAAATATACATGAATAGTGTTTTGTTTTGTTTTTTGAGACAGAGCCTCTCTCTGTTGCCCAGTTTAGAGTGCCATGGCATCAGCCTACCTCACAGCAACTTCAAACTCCTGGATTTAAGCAATCCTCTTGCCTTAGCCTCCTGAATACCTGGGACTACCGGTACCTGCCACAATTCCTGGCTAATTTTTTTCTATTTTTAATATAGCCAGGATCTTGTTCTTGCTCAGGCTGGTCTTGAAGCCCAGGGATCCTCCTGCTTTGGCCTCCCAGAGGGCTAGGATTACAGGTGTGAGCCACCCCACCCCACCATGAATAGTATTTTTTTAATTATAAACATTTATTGAAAGTTTACTTTACTGCATAGTTTGTACTAAGTACTTTAAATATATTGCCGCATGTAACAATTACAAATACAAGATAGATACCTCTGTTATGTGCACTTTATAGATAAGGAGATTGAGACCTAGGATATTTAAGCCATTCTTAAGAGCACACAATAATGGTGAAGCCAGGATTTGAGCTCAAATAGTTTGACAATAAGCCTTCATTTTTAGCCATTACATCAAACCTCCATATACCATAAAACCAAAAATGTACAGTCTCTTATGTTAAGCACCAAACCTCATATGTCACACAGCCTGTCAGATAAGGGGCCGACATAACATGAAATGAAAAGCAATTCAATTGGAAAAACAATCCTCAAACATGAAGGGCTGCCCTAGATTCATGTTTTAAAGACCAGAACATAGAAGAAAGGAGAATAACACCTGGGCCTGACTTGGTGTCATATTTCTATTTTATTTCCGGAAAAAAAACTAAATCTAAATCAAAATTTCATAACACTCCAAATGACTAACTCAGCCAGTTGCCTTTGGTTCAGTTTAGTCCCTGGAGAATGTCAACAGAGCTATGCTCCGAGGTTTTGGCAGAAATTATAAAGTCTGAGAGAATTAGCATTCTAATGTCCAGAAGATACAGTGAGAAATCAGTTTGCAAATGCTGTTCAGTTAATAAGCTGATTCCAATTGGCATCTCCCAATTGACATAATGATATTGTGTGTTGACTCACTGTACTCACAGTTTATGTACACTGAAAACAAAGAATTCTATAAGGAAAAGATTCATTCTAATTACACTTAACCTGTCCCACATCAAATCAGCTACTGGGAGTCTCCAAGGCTAGGAATCCCATTCTAGGAGATGTGAAACATGAACTGAATATATGGTCCCCAACTTCGTGGCAGTTACACCTTCTTGTTGAAAAGATGGTAAAGACGCCAAAGAAAGAGCAGAAAGCAACAGAGGGTCTAAATTCCAATTAAAGACAACACAGGATGCTAAATAGTTTGACTAACAACCAAATCAATGATACAGTCAACTTACCCAGGAGTTCAGAAAAAAAGAGAAAGTCTGTCTGTGTTTTTAGTGGACAGGAAAGACACAAATGTAATGAAATTTGAGCTGGATGTAGTAGGATTTGGAGAGGTCAAAAAGGAGAGTCTAGACAAATGACTGGAGGCACAAAAGAGCGTATTACCCTCCAGAGCTTGTCAGTCTGGCTGGACCAGAGGTTTGAAAACTGAAGAGTTTATTTGCAAACGTAGGAGGGGTAGAGACTGGAGAAAACCTTGTATGCCAAGCTGAAGAGTTTAGAATTTGTCCTGCAAGTAAAGGGGGCCATTTAAGATTTTTGATGAAAGGATCAAAGTTGCCTATTTGCTCTGCCAATGAAGGCTCGTTTGCTATCTATGGTGAATGTATCCTGCTTTCTAAACTTTCTTACCCTGTAAACCTACATTCCTCAATAAACCAAAGAAAGGAGCAAAGAGCTTAAAACAGCAACTGAGAGTAGTATCACCAGGCAGAGGGGTTTGGAGAAGACAGATTCTAGCAAAGGGTACTGGTTAGGTGTCTTCGGCAATAGCACAGGCTCCAGGGAGTGAAGACTGTACTGTCAACAGCTGAGATGACAGGGGCAGAGGAGAGAGTCTGGCTGAGCCCTGTCTAATGCACTGTGAGGGTGGGGCCTTGTACTTCCCACGCTCCATCTTACTGGGGTCTAACAACCACCCACGTGCACATGTATGTGTATACGTATGTGTATACATATGTGTATATGTATGTGTATACTTATCCACCCCATTTGACAGACAAGCTCAGGGAAGCTATCCAATTGGATAGCCACTAAATGGAGGAAAAATTTGTAGGTACATCCTTGATAAATCAGTAGAGTTGGTAAATGGTTGAAAAGGATGTGAAATGCAGGGGGGAGTCAATTATAACTATGCCTATTATAATATTTCAAGCAGAAAAAGCTTAAGATCTTTCTAGCAAGAGCATCCTTACTAGATGCTCCTCGGGTAGCTCTTTGCTCTGAACTTGTCTGGGGTGTGCCCCTAGAGAGCTACACAGGGGATCACATTCTGTTTATTCCCACTCAGGCCTGAGATGAGCTGATTGGTATAAGCCCTGCATGTCCAATCTTGTGTGGCACCTGTGTCAGGCTTACGTGCCTTACGTGGAAACTGTTTTGCTTAAGAAACAACAATACCACCTGGAACACAGGCTTTGGGAGCTGAGACACTGAAGGCCTATCAAGGCAACACCTATTTAACCTTACATAGACTGGGCCACCTTGGGAAAATGGGTCTACAAGCTGGTTGCCCCACTCCTTTGATACAGCAAAGGGCAGCAAGAAGCATCGTCACCATGTTCTTCCAAATCAGGGCCAACGTTAGTTTGAATGAAGTAGTGTCCCCAATTCACATGGAAAATACTTAACTTGCTTCAAGGCAAAATGGACACTTTGGAACGGACATAGCTACCTTTCTTAATTGGAACTGTGAAGTAAATGAACACTGATGCATTAAATTGTCTCATAATCTGTAAGTTGAAAAGAGACTAACTTCATCCTCACTGAAATATCCACCTATCAAATATTATTTCATCTTCCATTGGAAAAATAACTAGACTCATGAGTCAAAGATCAAACTGTTCTCATCACTGGTGAGTCCAGATATCCCTGATTGGCCCTCCGTGGTGAACTTGGTTTCCAAGCATAAATATAATTGACTTTGACAGGTCCTCAGGTGCTTTTAGTTTTCTTCCAGTGTCATCCAGAGGGAAGAAGAATGAAACCCAAATTGAACCTGTCTCCTTAGACCTTTCTTAAGAAAGTCCACATCAGGACAAGAAGGCGTGTTTTGTTCCTGTGGCATGCTCGCAATCTGTTACCAGACCCTGCCAATGGCCAGGAATGTGTTTAGAATTCACAAAACATGATGGTCCTGACAGCTCACATTGTGCACAACGTACTTCAAACTGTAATTCATTAGTGAGATGAGATTCACAGAGCACATGGAGTTGGGAGCAACCTGATTCTACCTGACATGCTCACAAAACGCCAAGAACATGTAGACATCGGCATGCTGCTACACTTGCCTTCTCCCTCCCCACAAAGATGGGGTAGCCCCTACCCTCACACATGCTGCACATTCCCAGCCAAGTGTTTCTACATAGCAGGCAATTCCAGAGAGCAAATTGCTGAACAAAAACAAGAAAATAAAGCTACATGTCTGTAGTAAGGAACATCTCTGGGAATCTCACAACTCTAACAATGTGTAAGAGTCAACTCTTGCCGTTCCCCTTTCTAAACTGAAATGTGTTTCTGAACACATTCTGTGTCCATCTGTCAGGTTGGGAGATACATAATGGTGACATCTCATGTCCTTTGTCCTACCTAGGCAATGGGCCAAGGAGAGAACAGTTCATGAAGGGAGGCCTGGGAGTCAAGCATATTTAACAGCAGAATGTGTCTGAGCTCATTTAGGGGCCTCCCTAAAGGCAACCCTGGAGGGAGACTGGTTGGTTGAATTGAGCCACATTTCTCTTTCTCAGAGAAAGCTCTAGAAGTATCCTGAGAAAAAGGGAAAGCAGTCCTGTTTTCAGAAAATCTGCAATCCAGGTGCCATAAAAGAAAAGCAGAGGTTGCATAAAAATGCCAAGAAAAAAAGTGGAAATTGCTCAAAAAGTCCAAAGGATTAAACACCCCACAATCATTGACATGCAGCCAAAAGCTAGACTTCAGTTCAGTGCAACTCACTGTGTCTTAGTTGAGTGTTCTCTCTGACTCTCTCTGGCATATGCTGGAGTATGCTGGGAGGGAAAGGAACATAAACATGAATGACAAATGGCCTCTTCCCTCAAGAGCTTATCTCTCTTGAGGGAAGCTGTCACATGGAGGAATAATGGTAGTATATCTAAGGCCAAGTGGAATTAGTGCATAACACAGAATAACCAAAGCATTCGAGAGAAAGGGCGGGGAAGACTCATCAATTTTAGCTAGAGAAAAAGCTTCTAGAAAGAAACAGTCCTTCAACTGGGCTGGAACAGGGAGAAAAAAGGAAGGGTTGTCCCGGCCCATGACAAAACATAAGCAATGGCACATTCATTGGAAAGCACCAAGTGCAATCCGGGTTGGAGTAGAATGCGTATAAAAATGGGAAAATCCCCAAACATAAGTTATTGCTAAATGGCCTGTGGTGTTGATGGCCATGCTCAGGAGTGTGAGCTGAATCTAATAAATCAGAGCCATGCAGTGCTTTGGAGCATGGGGCGGATGCATTGGGCTTCACAGGTGGCATCAGCACCACAGCTGCAGGGTGAATTCAGAGACTCTGGGGCAAGCTTACCCTCCGGTGAGACTGTCTGGTTCTTCACTACGCTATTTAGAAATTCCTAGAGGCAGCCTTAAGACTCATTCTCTCAAAGGTCTCAAGTGGCCCCTCTTTCCAGCAGCCTTTGCACCTGTAAACAGGTTTCCCTGCTGCTACACCTGTATTTTTAATCAGACCTACTCTTTCATTTCTTCCTTTTCTTTGAAGAGAAGCTATATTTAAAAATCAATGTACTTCTAAAACTTTTTTCAAGGCAAAATTCAATAGCAATCCCCTTTCCCTTCCACCTCAAGGAGGAATGGGAGACATGGGAGAAACTAATAAGCTTTAAATTTATGATGCTGAGAGAATCACTCAGAATTTAAATTTGGAGGAAAACAATCTCTTATGAGACTTAAAAGTGGGCTCCAGACTGGGGATCAGGAAACACCAACCCGAGGACAGAGGGTACTGCTGCCAGTCTACTATTCTTCTCATAGTCAGCCCACGATTTTGGTGCACAATTTGATAAATTTGGGCAATGTTTTTGTCTGTTCTGCTACTTCCTGGCTGCCCTGACTTCTCTTCATCAATGATCTTTTCTCTCCCCTCAGAAAATTATTTAATCCATTTGTACCCTTCCGTTTTCTTCATGGCATTAACTCCATAAAGTTGGACTAACATGTCCCTGATTTCCCTTCCACTCTTGCAAGTTTGACAAGAAATTTAATGTTTGCTCGTTGCTCTAATTCGAGCTCTGACATTCTCGCAACAGTGCACAAAACATTCAACGACAATAATGAACACCCCTCAGCAAGACACCGCCACACAATGACATGATTAAGCTGTGAGCATACCAAGGGTATGAAACCTTGCTGAGTTGGAACTCCTCTTCTGGAATGGCCATCAGAGCTGTCATTGATGAAGGAGCTCACCAATGAACAAGAGCAAAGAGCTCACACAGCACTGTCAGTGCTGCCAACATAAGCCGACAGTGGCAAGTTCACAGCCTCAATTGTCAGACTTTGTGTCTCAATTTCCTATTCTTGACGTGCTGCTCCTGTGTCAGGGGAGTTTCTCATCTTCCTCACAGTGAATCCAGCACCTTCCTACGGCCTGTAAACCCGGCAGCTGCCCTCATTTCCCACTCTCCCCCTCACTCCTTCAGTCCCAGATGCAGTGGCTTTTTGTTGTTCTTCAAATTCTCCAAGTTCTTTGTATTCTTCTTAGAAAACATTTTTCCTAAACTTAAGCACGGCTCACTCCCTCACCTCCTCCAGGTCTCATCAAACACTCCAACAGCACCATATCCAGAGGCTCTCACTCACCATATTGTTTGAAATAACCCCCAGACTCCAGCCTCATTCTCCATTTCCTTCCCTGCTCCGTTTCTTTGTAGCATATGAAATCATCTCCTATTCTGTATATGTGTTTCCTTTTGTCATTCACCCACACCCCCTCACGTTAGGAAAGCTCGTATTTTGTCCTGATCATAGCTGTATCCCCTCAGCCCAACAGAGTGCCCAGTGCACAGAAGCCATTCCCTCCTTATTCATGGGGGTTGTGATTAGAGTGTAACAGGTACTCTAGGTGAGGAGACATGGAACTATCCATCTCTCCTCTTCAGATAAAGAAGTATCTAGAGTGATCTTGAGGAGGATGCCTGTCTCCCACACTCTACAAGCGTTGGGCCCTGAGAGGTCTAACGCAGTGGTTGTCAAGTGTGGCACTTAGAGCAGCAGCAGCAGCATTACTTGCAAACTTGTTAGCAACTCTCAGAGTCTACCTCAGACCTGCTGAATCAGAAACTCCAGGGGTAGGGCTAGCAATCTGTGTCTTCAAGGACCCTCCAGGTAAATCTGACACTACAGAAGTTTGACAACCACTGGTCCAAAGGAAGCGGCTCATTTTATTCCCACAGCTATGGAGGCTGGTTTAGAGATGGCCACAGAGCCAACCTATTAGAACCAGTGAGGGGCATGAGACTTCCTAGCTTTCTGAGAGAAAAGACTCCTTCATTCTGCCTAATTGGTCTCAAGCTATAACCATGAAGAACTGGGAGGAGGACTGTGTGCCTGCCTGAAATTTGAGCCAACCCAGAGGAAGCACAAGTCCAGGTGAGCTCATGGAAACCTTGAATCAAGCCATGTGTGAAGTGAAATGCACCCTGGCTTTCCAGTTACATGAGTCAATCAGTTCCCATTTTTACAAAGGGAATGTGTTACAACTTCAACCACTTGCATGTGGGTTTTTTCCATAGGCCATTGCAAAATGATCTGATTAATACAAAGTGAGGAAAAGTACATGTCACAGCTAAACTTAAGAAACAAGGGTTGTCATCAGAGTACAAAGAAAGGTGACAATGCTGTCTTAATATGTGGGCTTCTATTGTACCCTGCCCTGAGATGTGACCCTCCACCATCTGACAGGTGCCTTGTGCCTGAGACTGGTGTGGGAAGGGAGTGTTACCCATGCTGTAGGTGATGCTAAAGCCAAGGGAGAGGACAGACTATGGAACAGCACACGTGGTCAGATGGAGCAGCACAGGTGGTCAGAGGGACCAGTGAGGCCAGGAGTTGGTCATAGTTATCAAGAACCAGAAAGCAGCGAGGAGTGGGTTTCGGGTGGGGGGGAAAGACCAAATACCTGAGTGAGCAGGTGGCCTGGGACACTTTTCACTGGCATCTTGTAGCTCAATGTGAAGACACCTTTAAAGACCAAGGATGAAGCAAACACCAATGACCCCACATACAGTTCACCACTATGAGCAATTTCACAAGTGAACAGTTGCTTGGCTCTATTTCTGCATCATCAATTTCTTATAGAGTAATTCTGTCAAGACACTTTCCATCTGACGTAAGTCACAAAGAGGTTGCCAGTGCCCATGACAGGTGCTGTTAGCAGGAGTGTGATGGTGTGCCTTTGGCCCTGCAAGCAGACTTATCTGCTACACATTAGGGTCAAATTTCAACTATCCCACAAATCAGGTGGCTGGATCCCTTTTCCTTGAGTGGGAAAAAAATTAATGATGGTGCTATTAAAACATAAATAATTAAGAGCATCAGTGGGCTACCAAGACTTAAATGGAAGCAGTTGGTCGAAATTATTCAACAGCACAGATGAAACCACCGTGGAAAATGGGGAGGACCAAACCAGCACAGCTCAAACTTTAACGTGTGCAAAGATCACACTTTAAAGACCTTGTCAAATTTGCAGATTCTGATTCAGGATGTCTAGGGTGGGGCCTGAGGGTCTGCCTTTCTTACAAGCTCCCAGTGCTGCAGGTCCAAGGATGGAGCTTAGAAAAGCAAGGGCATGAACCTCATGTGACAACTGTGTGAGGTGTGTGCAGGGAGCACATACATAGCTGGGCAAGTGTGTCTGCGTGTGTGCACCCATACGAGTAGCAGGCGTGCCCTCATCATCCCAGAGGTACTCTGAAAAGCAACATGGCCCTGACTCTAAGCCTTCTGTTACAAGTCAAATAAACTAAGACAGTTACTGAAATCTAAGGCCCCAGACATGACAGACCCAGCAATATGGAGCCTCTTCAAGAGAAAAGAGAAAACCCACTTTCAAGCTCCATAAGAGGGATTTATCTTCAGGGGAAATATGATTTTATCTATAACATAAATGAATCATTGGCAGTGAGATTCTGTGGAAAGAACTTTATTACGAAGTTGGGCAATTAAGTTCATGAATTCATCCCAGAAAAGGTTCTCCACATCTCATTGCTGAATATCACTATAGCCACCTTTAAAGTACTCCCCTTGGTGACCAAAGTGATATTCGGTAAAAAAGTTGCAGCACATTTTCTAGGATGAGCTCATGAACTTATTTGTCAGACCTGGTATGATGAGAGGTCTGATGGTCATTCCAGAAAGAGTTCTGAAATTGCTTTGAAGGGTGGACTAGGCACTGGCACCAGTGCATAGCTTCCCAAGGTGAGTACCTTGAAAGTGACCACGGTGCTCTTCAGCAGATGAGTTCGTGCACTTAACTGTCTGACCTTGTATGCTCAGAGTATAACACGGGAGGGCAGCCTTTGGGACAAGCACACAGCCAGCATAAGGGGTTGGCTGCAATAGCGTTTTGGAGGTGCATGAATGCAGGACAATACTCCCTGGAGCCAGGCTCCTCTCCTCCTGCCCTGGACCTAGTTCATTTCTCTTCATCCCTTTGAGCTCAGCCCAAATGTCATTTCCTGGCAGGAGGGGAGGTCCCTGAAACCATCCATCTCCCTCGCCCTCCACATAGACATATACTAGGTCTGATCTTTGTGTAAATGATCTTCGTATACCACAAACTTTTCCTTCATAGGACACACGTATCATAGCATATAAAAGTACATGTTCATTTGTGAGGATACTGGTTTAATGTGTTCCTCATTCACTAGACTATAACCTTCATGAAGACAGCAGTCATGACAATTTCACTCACCGCTGTAGTCCTAACACAAAGCTCAGTGTCTGGCTCAAAAAAATACCCATTGAAGAGTTGAAGAAAGAGAGAGAGAAGCCAGATTTCTTAACCCAGTATCCGCTGACCTCCAGGCAGAAAATCCCCTGTTGTATGTATAGGACCTGTTTATTTTTCAGGGAAGTCTTAGCTGTCTTCAGAATCTCAGAAAGAAATGTGGCCTCTCAAAAGCTAAAAATCACTGAGTTAATTGTCACACCAGTTAAGAACATCTTAAGCAAGATATGAAATAAAAATCAGTTTCTTTATAAACTGTTTCTAAGCAGTCCTTAAAAGACAAAGGAAGGAAGGAAGGAGAGATGAAAGATGAAAAGAGAGGAAATAGTTGGCAAATATGTGGCATTAGTATTAAGGATCCCAGTTCCATGGGAAATTTGTTCTTCTAGAGAGGGGTTAGACATTAGCGTGTGTTATCTCTAGAACATCATCTTTAAAAGAATAGAATAATATTACCTTTAAAATTAATACTGTGAACCAGAAAAATAAAATTTGAGTAGAGGATGGCCATCATTTTGAAACACATAAATTTCTTTTTAAGAAGACCAACAGGTTTAAATTGGTTTACTTAAAACTCAGCCAACACAAGCCACAGCACATTATTTTCAAATAATCTCGACAGTTTTGTCAAAATTGAATGGAACAGATCATCTTGTTGAAAAGAAAAAAAATCTTGCAAAAGGAAGAAAAAAATCCTTCAAAGTGAAAATAAATTATAGTATATGAAACATTTGCAATGTCCAAGTGTTTTAGCTTAGTTTAACAAACACAAAAAACTTGGGGTCAGCGACTGGTTACCAGGAGGAAGTGTTACCAGTTTATGGTGGAAACAGCCAAAAGCACAAGCTCTATCTGGGTCAGATTTGGTTTGAAATCCTGGCTCTGGGTCCTTCTTGCCTGGTTACCTTGGATAATTTCTTTTTTTTTTTTTTTTGTAGAGACAGAGTCTCACTTTATGGCACTCTTCAGTAGAGTGCCAGGTGATTCTCTTGCCTCAGCCTCCTGAGTAGCTGGACCACAGGCGCCAGCCACAACACCCGGATATTTTTTTGTTGTAGTTTGGCTAGGGCTGGGTTTGAACCCGCCACCCTTGGTATATGGGGCCGGCGCCTTACTGACTGAGCCACAGGTGCCGCCCTACCTTGGATAATATTGTTAACTCCTTTAAGATCAGTTTCTTCATCCACATGAAGGGAACAGTATACACAGGTGAAGGGGCTTAGCTGCTGCCTGGCAGGTAGTGAGCACTCAAAAACGTAAGCTCTTACTCCTGTCTTTATTATACAGAGGTGCCAAAAAATGTATATTCATTTTAAGAGAACAAAAAACTATATTAAAATTGTGATACTCAATATATTCCAGTAACAGAAAATGAACACGAGTCACATTGAGCACTTCTTGTAATTGCAGAAGTCAAATGTGACTTGAGTATTACAAATTTAATATGGTATTTTCCTTTCTTAAACTGTATAGATATTTTTTGGCACCCTCTATAGTACGTTCCATCAGTATTAACACTGTGATCTATTATCAGGCTTCCCAGCATTCCAAGCACATGATGTATGTCCAATCAATGCCAGCCGATGTGACTGTCATCGCCGCCTGTTACCAAAGGTGGTGGTCTCATCTCTGCTAATGCAGCCCCATATTTTCAGTCAGCATCTGGTCTGTGCTTCTTGTGAAGTAAATACCCATCTCAGCTTTCCTGCAGTCCTTATTTACTAGTCTGGTCAATAAATCCAACAGTGGACACAAAACTATGGGTCAGTATCTGCTTAGTATCTTTCCTCCCTGGCTTTGATCAAAAAGACAAAAACGAAGACTCCAATTTCCTGGTTTCCTTTTCATATGGAAAAGCTTTCAGGGTTCTGAAAGGTCTTCTGGCCGTTCTTTGAGCAGCTCAAATGAATTCTACCTTGGTGCTCACACATGGACCATTTCCTTGGGATACAATGAAGAAACCGGCTCACCCTCATTCACTCTTTTAAGCTTCCAAACACTAGGTAAGATGGTAAGGATCATAAAGAACAGCCCTTTCATGTTAAAAGAATTATTAATTCCAGTATCGCCACCAGATTTCCCCGTTTCCTTGCAAAGCTTTTATTTCTCTACTCTCTGTGCCCACTGACCAGACTTTAAAAGCCTGAAGCCAGTAAAAGGGAAGTGGATTTTTACAGATACATCCTGTTGGCCGTTCTGGGCACACAGGCCTGGACTCCTGGCTCTGGGCCTCTCTGTCCTCCATGCATGGGGGAAGAAAGAATTTGGGCAGCTTTGCACAGGAAGACTGGGCTCCATTTCCGTCCAGTAACAAAGCTGCATTGCATCCAGCATTGCCTCATCCCTCACTTGCTGGGGCTGGGGTAATTCATGTCAACATTGCTGGGGTGGTTCCCCACACTGGGCTCTCTGTGGATGGCATCTCAGTGACCAGGAGAGCTGTGACTTTGGATTCCAATTCTGGCTTCACAAATGACCCAGCCCAGCAAAGACCAGCTCTTTCTCAGGGCATGACTTTATGAATGAGGAGCCTCTAAAACCAGTACCCTTTTGCTTTCAAAATAAAGGCAGACAGAGGTTTAGTTTGGTGCCTGCACTTTAAACATCACACCAAGGAAATGCTGCTGTCTCTCCAGGTGGGCAGAAGCTTAGCTCCCAGCCCATTTAGCCACAGACTCACTGTACATTCTTGTCTGTAATGTTTAGGGATTGTATAGGGACAAAAAACCCGAAGCCCCGTCGTTCAAACAAAAAGTCCGTGAGGGGACAAAGTCTCAGAAAACTGAGTTCCTTGGAGACCCACAGGAACCTGGATAAGATCTTCCTGTTATTTCTTCACCCCAGAACCACGTGGGCACTTGCTAGAAATGCACATTTCTGAGCCCCACCTACACCCACTGAATCATCTCTCTAGGTGATTATGATTCATGCTAAAACTTGAGAACTACTGACCTAACACACAGAATACATAATAGGTAGAACAACTGTTTGAGAAATAAGTAAATGATGACTGGATGAAGGGTGATGAGCTTTACTGCACCAGTGTTCAGTGTAACCTGCTCCCAGTTAATGGTGAAAGACACTGCAGCATGCCCTCTCCAAGCCTAACAAATGCTGGGGCGTAAAACTGCAATGACTTGGCCTCTACCTTTGTCTTCTGACCCTCTCTCCATGAACCTGAACTTTACGGCATCGTCCCACGGAACAACTGCCCCTTCGCTGCCTGTGCCAGACTCTGCCTGGCCTCCACGGCTGTGGACATGAGGTCATCTCTGGCTGGAATCATTCCCCTTCCTGTCCTCCCCAACCCTATTCTCTTCTTTTTGTCCAGATAAACACTAGATATGCTTTTGGTTTCAGCCTAGGAAGTCACCTTCTCCAGGAAGCCACTTCCCAGGCAGCGTAAACATTCTCAGAGCCCCCGGCCCACCCTTAAGCGGGACACTCACCCTTCCTCTCCATGCTCCTGTATATCCTCATCAGCCCCCGCTGCAAACCCTGTGACCAGAAGCCTCGTTTATCTCACTCACTGCTGCATCTACAGTACTTTGAATGGCGCGCGGTGTCATTAAATCAATCTACTGTGACTATAAAAGAATCTATGTTCACTTTTGAAATAGGTAACATGTGCCCATTTTAATTTATTACTGATTAATTTCATTGACCCCAAGCATGAATAATTGACCATTAGTCTAGAAAAGAAGCCTTTAGATACAAGAATATAATTTCCTCAACACTTTTCTTTTTTAATAAAATTGCCAATCCCCAAGCCTTTTATCTTTGCATTTAAAGACACGCACACTCCTGAATATCTGGTGGTGGCTGAACCACTGCCCATCTGTGTGTGCCAGTGGCATGAACAGTGAAGCATCCCTGCTGCTCCTTTTACTTGCCAAGCCAGGAGAAAAATGAGACTGAATGTTCGATTTGCACATAACTGATGTGTTAGAGCACTGGGGAATGCACAAGCCTCCCCTCCTGTTTCATATTTGCACATGTCCCCATCAATTTTAATTCATGCCAACTGATTGAGAAATAGACAGTCCTGATGGCCATCAAGCCTAACACAGCTCCAAGCCCCAGCCCAAAGCCTTGATGTGGCTCACAGAAGCCAGGGTGCCTTCTTTGAGAGGCCCAGGATCCTGCCAAACACCAGCTGATTTCACAAGATGCTGTGCCTTCCTGGGTGGTTTTGCTGAGTCACAACACTGGACTCATAAAGCATCCAAGTTCCAACGAATCTGTATGTAGCCTAATAGAAACCAGCCCACACAGGGCTGCCTCTGAGGACAGCCATCCCAGTTGCTCTTCATTCCGAAGGCTTCTGGCACCCAGCTGGATATCCTGATATTTCAAAGGGCAACCAGAAACCACAGAGCTCAGACCTGTGGTTCTCACAAGTGATTTACAAGAGAAGCCTGGTTCGACCTCATGAGAATCTATGGGGGGAAGATACTATCTCTATGTCACAATTAAAAACCTGGAAATTTGGACAGGTTAGATCCCTTACCCAAGGCCACTATCACTTATTCTCCAATTTCTTCTGGAAAGGATTTAAGCCAGCTTACAAAACTACAGAAAAAAAGAAAGAAAGAAAAGAAAATTTTGTGAGTGAGAGGGAAAGATAAAAATGAAACCAGACGTGAGGTATTAATTTAAAAAATAAAATTCATGACTGGAAGTTCTGATAGAACTTGATATAAATGGGTCACAAACTTGGTTCTGGGGTGTCCAGTAACTTCTGAGAAAAGGAAAAAAATACAACCTTATCCCAAAGTTCGTTTGCTTTTCCCATAGAAAAGAACTTTGAGTTTTCTTTCAGAACTTTTTAATACTTAGGCTGAAAATAATACCAACTAACATTAGTCTTTCCATCTAGTGAGGAGAAATTGAGCAAGGGGAAGCAACAGCAAAAAGATATTAGCTACTAAAAATATCTATACACCAAAGAGTTCAAAAGCCTCCACCCCTTTTCAGGGACTCCTACGACAGATGCTCCTAACTACAACTGATTAACCTGAAATCAGAACAGTTAAATTATGCTCATCTTATTATTTAAGAAAGCAGAGAGGATTGGCATCAAAAAAGTTAAAATTCGTCCAACATTTCTTCTTTTCCTATACCCTGCCTTCCCTTCCTAATAGAAACAAAGCAAGTCACATGAACTCTTTCTCTTCTCAACCTCTTGTAGAGCCCACACTGTAAAGCACATTGAGAATGAGCCATCGGTACTCAGGGGCAGCTCTACACATTCATCTTGTGAAACTAATTATCTCTTCCGCACCTTCTCCTTCAGTTCAATCTTCTCTACTGAAAAAATTTATGAAGAGCAGCACCTTGTGGAAATTTCAGTTAATTCCAATATAATATTTGTTTTTATTTTGTTTTAGGAGTATATATCAATTTCTGCATGAGATAGGAGGAAGTTCTTCCAGATGGGTCCAGAGATAACTGTAGATCACCAGAGAAACACTTCTTTGAGTACTGGCACCAGATGGCATAGGTCACTCTGAAGGCAAGTGCCGCACAAAACAGGTCTCTATTTCACAGCACTGAAATACTATAAATTAGAGAACTAGCTAGCTTTAACAGAGCGTTTGCCCTGTGCCTGGCCCCCAGTACCTCATGTGGAGTGTGACATGGAATCCTCATAACTCGCACCGAAATGCAGTCGGTCCTCTCAGGAGCCCCTTTCACAGATGGAGCTGTCCTCCAGGGTTTCACTGGAGGATGAACTTCACCTTCCCAAGAGCAGCATCTTGTAAGGTCAGAGGTTGACCCAGGCAGGCTGGCTGCAAAGCCCACTTGACACCCAGGCCACACACTCATGAGTACCACCCTACTGGTCACTTTGGGAAAACATCAGTCACGGCAGCCTCCTTTCCAG
The DNA here is from genome assembly GCA_963574655.1 of Perodicticus potto. NCBI lineage: Eukaryota > Metazoa > Chordata > Mammalia > Primates > Lorisidae > Perodicticus > Perodicticus potto. The sequence continues at coordinate 8,578 of CAUYRH010015372.1, read as the reverse complement.
TATTCAGTCTCGTGCAGCATTGGGCCCACTGCTCCCCTGCCCATGGTTGGCCTCCTTACCAGCTCTTCCCAGAGGGTGGGCTCCATGCAAAGGAGAGCTCCCCATGAATACTTTTCCTGTCCACTTACCTCAAAGCCAGCCAACCCCCATCCCACCCCGTCACATCACCTTATTCCCTCCATCACTGACAGCTGTCGGCCCACACTGGGATGTGATTCTCTGAAAGAAGAGCTTTGTCTCTCTTCTTCAGCCCCAAATTGCCATGTCTGTATTAGCACACAGCAGGTGTTCAATTAAAATATATTTTTAAATGGAGTGAATCAAACAACCTCTGAAAGCTCACGGCAGAAGCAGGATATCCAGAACCCTGAGTGGACAGTGATGATTTGGGAGTGGTCATGGCTGCCCCTGCCCAGTTCTCTGATGGAGACCTGAGACCATGTGTCCTGTCCAGCCAGCTGCTCAGGCTGCATGAGTGCCTGGATCAGTCCCTTCACCTCACAGTGCCCCAATGAGCTCAAAGGTGAAATAAGGAAAACACTACTCATGATTCATATCAGCCTTTTCTCACGAATGCAAAGGGCTTTATATGTCGTCAACTTACATACAACATACTGCCTCCTGCCTACTAAGAAGTAATCAAGAAGTCTTCCTTCTAAGCAGCTAAGAGAGAAGTTACAAAATGATTAGTGTTTTCCCTGCTACAATGACACTCATTCAAATCTGTGTTCAAAAGCCTCATCTAATTACATCTCCAAATATAATTTACTCAGGAGAAACACTGCAGGATTCTAGAATGTTTATGCTTAAAATACTTAAAGCTAAATATAAATTATAAAAACCAATTGAAATAGCATTTAACCTTGAACTAGGAGGGTTACATAATGAAGAATTAAACTTGCCCATAAAGGGTTCAACTTGGCCTTGGATTGTCCTGCCAGATGGGGTGTGGAACGGTGGGTTTTAGGATGAGGACAATGGACCATGCAATAATAGTTTGAACCTCCAGAGAAATTGGAGACCAAAGACATTAGCACATAAAATCTGCAGCCGGAGCTGGAAGCTCCAGGTCAACCATGCAGGTAGCATGTGATTGAATCTCAACAAAAACTTTGGACAACAAAAGCTTGGGTGAGCTTCTTGTGCTACTTAGTAATGTTGTCCCCACACATTATTGCCGAGGGGAGTGAATTCCAGTCCATGATGCCACAAGGCAGGGGCAGCAGACACTACACTACACTCTATCTTATGTGTCACTTCTGATTTTAATTTGGATCCTTTTCCTATAATAAATCATACCCATGAGTATAACAGCTTTTGATGAGTTCTGTGAGCCTTTTTAGCAAATTCTTAATCTTGAGGATGCTTTGAGGATCATCGCTGAACTAGTGATGTCAGAAGTGAGAGTGAGCCTGTAAAAGACTGTGCCCTCTCTAACTTTGTGGTTGGCCAACTGTATAGTTGACCCAATCTCTCTGCAAAGGTTACCCTATCTGTTAAGATAGGTTCAATTTTCTTACAGTATTTGTGTCTCTTCAATATGAAAAATTAAACATGAGAGGATATTAGACTTGGATAAAAAGATGTTCTGAACATTTCCATACCTTTCTGAGTATACTCCTGTCTTTCTGTTTGTTTTGACTCCAAGAATATTGGACTAAAATGACCCTTCAGAGCTAAAATCCAGGCAGCTAAAAATCTGTTAAAGACCCTTCTCTTGCATCACTTTAACAGATCAAACAAGGAAGAATTTACTTGTGACTGTGGTGGAGAAGAATGAATAAAAAATTAAGAGAAACTGGGCAGCACCTGTGGCTCAAAGGAGTAGGGTGCCAGCCCCATATACCGGAGGTGTTGGGTTCAAACTCGGCCCCAGTCAAAAGCTGCAAAAGAAAAAAATTAAGAGAAACGACCATAAAGCTTTGGGCCCAGGCTGGCAGAAGACTCTGACACAATGACAAAGCAGAAGGGATATGAGTCCTTGGCAAGAATGCTGAGTGATGCTGAGGCAGAATGCCAGCTGGCCTTGGCAAGATCATCCCATCAGAGGTCCAGTTCTTCTGTAGCCTAGGAAGCTCATTTGAGGTTCTAAAACCAACTGAGACAAGCCAAGGCAGGAACATCTGTGGATCAAAGTATTGCATAAGAAAATAATAAAGTCAAACACTGAGGGATAGAAGAGGAGCTGGGAGGTCTAAGTGGGTTGCAAGTGAATTTCAAACTGGCAGAGGCAGACACAGAGACTCAGAAGTGTCACCTTGCCTGCCATTGGCAATTACAGTGCAAGTTCTCACAGTTCTTAGAGTATCAAAAGTGGAACACAGGTTCTGCTCACTCTGACCAACGTATTCCACAAAAAGACAGAGACGTATGCACACTCTGACTGTAAGTATAATAATCGAGCGCAGTGATAAAAAAAATCTAAAATGGACCCAGAGTTGGAGGTAGCAAAAGTCACCAATAGATCATGGAGGATGCAGGTGAGAGGCAGGCTAGGAAGCACAGCCCCTCCAGATATGCTGCTAAGTAAAACATATAAGGGAAAAGAAAAAGAAGAAGGCTCCCACCAAAAGTAGAAGTAAAGGAAGATGCTAAACTCAAAGAGAAGGAACCAGATGATGCCACAGCCAAAGAACCCAGCAAACCAGCACAGAAGGAGCCAGAAAAGCCAAAGAAGGAAGAGACAACAGCAGTGACAAAGAAAAAAGGACACCAAGGAGGAGAAGGCCACAGAGGCCAAGAAGCCTGAGGAGAAACCCAAAACAGAAGTCAAAGCCAAGGAAGACGACAAGGCCCCCTCCAAAGAGCTCAGCAAGGAAGTCACCACACCCAGCAAACCCAAGACCCGAAAAGGCTGAAAAATCCTCTAGCACAGACCAAAAGACATCAGGTCTTCAGAGGAGGCTATAGAAGACAAGGCTGCCAAGGTTGAGAAGTAAGGCTGGGAGGAAGGAATGTCCAGAACAGCCAAAGAAACTAGGAAGGTCCTGGAGGCTCATGGGTTAGTGTAACAAATATTCATTTTTTTCTCTTTACTTTATGTAAGAAGAAACTCTGCTGAGATGACGGGCCCTCCTTCACCAAGCAGGAATTTCTGTTAGCAATATGTTAGCAAGAGAGGGCACTCCCAGTCCCGTGCCCCTGACACCCCAAACCCTCCCCAGTAATGGACAATTATGATAGCTTCTGCAGCTAAATATGATACATGCGGAATGCTACACGTAAATACTTGACTATAAAAACTGCCCCCCTTCTTTCCAAATAAGGGCATTTATATCCTCTATGTGCAATTGACAGATGATCACAATAATGAACGAGCAGTTAGAAATACATTATGCTTGGGATGTCTTAACCTATTCCCAAATGCCTTCTGTTTTCAAAAGGAGTGGTCAAACCCTTGCCTGGAGCTCTCAGTTCTAGAAGAGCTAAGTGGATAGGACTGGCCACTGGCCACTGCTTCATGCCAGGGCATACTTTCCACTGGGAATCCACTTTCAATTGTTTCTGTGCAATAGAACCAAGTGCTTATAAAATGAAAAAAAAGAGAGAGAGAGAGAGAAAGAAAAGGCATCCTCCCAACTCCATTCCCCAAAGAACTTAAAATCCAATTCTGGAGAAAAACAATAGTAATACAACAGAATATGTGTGTTAAACGATGATAAACACAATCAGAATAACTAAGAAAATAAAGAAAGAGCATTGACAAAGGCCTAGGATGAAACTTAAGCTCTATCTTCAGCTTAAATCAGTGTAGGTAGAAAGTAAGGTCATTTCAGGAGATTGACACAAACCCACAAGCAGACATGTGCATAATGTACTCAGATATAGGGGCTGGGATGAGGAGGAAGGGAACTATTTTGAACTTTCAAGCTAGACTGGAGGGCTGAAGTCTGAAAGGTACTACAACTGAGGTGTCTACTGCCACCTGGTGTCGGTATACCTTAATTACAGATTCAGGGTAACTACTCATTCTAAAAACTGAATCTGCCCAAGGAAAAATAAAGCAGGATGTATAATGTCACACTTTAAAATAAACATCTCATTTGATTTAGAGCCCTAGTTCTAACAGAAGTTCATGGCAAGTCATTAAAAAAACAAAAATATTTCAAGCACATTCTTCTTTGAAGGAAGGAAAATTAATTTTAATTATAGAAAAGCTGCTAGCTTTATATGACTTTTCTCATGTACGAACTCACACACATAAAGTCTGCGCTCTTTGTCTGTATCTCTCCTCTTGCTTTATAGTAAATTGTTAGTTTCCTTTGCAGGAACACACAAAGTGGCCATACGGGAAGTCTGTGATCTTCCCCTGGAAGGAAGCCACTGGCAGCCCCAGGCCTCCACTATATCCAACGCCACGGTCCTGCCAGAGTTCCAGTGTTCTCCTGAGCTACCTCCCACCTTCTACCTCCTAGTACCTCAGCAGGAAAGGACACATCTGTGAATCCTCTGGCCTTACTTCAATTCCTTCCAGCTGTAAAAACCACTGCATGGAAAGAAAAGAACATTTCCTAGACTAGGAATCCCCAGACACCTTCTCAAACCGAACAAGTGAACAGTTTTTCACTCTGGTGAATTATATCCCATTAAGGAGAACGCAAAGAGGAAACCAGCTCTGAGATGACTGTGGTCTGTAAGTGTCTGGGCTTCACTGAACTTCACATTCATTTTTCTGACATCTCTGAAATGCAGTCCTGCCCTGATTTAAGAGTCCTGCTTTGTGGGTAGGTTACACTTACAGCTATCATACAAGATGTGGGTCTGAGTTAGGATAAAAATCCATTGCTGGCATTTCATAGACAGCCTTTCCTTTTTTCCCCCCCGTTTGGCCCATTCATCTCCTGGCCTCTGTCTGTGCCCCAGGCCACCCAGGGTGTCTGTCGGGAAGGTGGGTTTGATATTGGCTACTGAGGATCTTGTGGAGCCTCTGCGGTGGGGGTCTGCCTGTTCTTCTTGGATTTCTCAAATGGCATCTAGGACATGAAGGGAGAAAAAACATGAGGCTGAAGGAGGAAGATGAAGATGAGAAAAGAGCAAGCGCAGTAACACTTTCACCTCAGGACAGCCTACATTTGAATCCAAATACAATACAAATGATTTTGCATTAATTTTTCCAGGTAGGTAGACAGTACACTAACTACATCTCTAGTCACTGGGAATTTCTTCCTAACACATCAATGAAGGACAATGCAAAAAATAAATTAAAGAGGATTTTCTAATTTAAAGAGAAGTCGATTAGCAAAACTGAGACTTCAGGCATGGTATCAATGCCATCTAAACTTTTATGTGATTACTAATCCCATGTTTTGTACCCAAACTCAGCTGATTAGTTAATTAAAGCAAATTAAGTCTATTACAAAGAGTTTAATCATATGTTACATTTTTGTGCACAACTACCCCGCCTGGTCAAATTGATTTGTGAATAAAAAATTAGTAAAGCTTAAAACATTTCCCCAAAGAAGACAGAACAAGTATTGACTAATATTTAGACAATGGACAGTTTATTATAAAAAATGTTGAATTGGGTAAAATAAATAATTCTTATTTTTAAGAATTTACTCAAAAGTGAACTCTAATTCAGAGAAATCAGGATTATGATTTTCTACCTACAAGGAGAATCATATTTATAATAGAATTTACTTTACGAAATTTGTCTTATCACAGGTAATACTTCCTCAGAGAAATAACCTCAACTCTTTCTTCTCTATGTTATAAACACAGAAGCTCCTGGAAGTTTGTGTGTGTTACGCTACTTAATTCTTCATTCATAAAAGAGAATACAGATATTTCTTGAGAGGACGAGGAGAAAATTTTAAAAAATCAAATTCTAATATTATACAATTTATGTATATGCTAATACCTGACAGATATCACGGCAACTCTCTTTAGTCCTGCAAGAACTCATAAAATACGTTTGGGTTCACTTTGAAATTCCACCAATGGTATAACATACACAGGCAAAAATTTAGATGTTATGCTATGTCATATGATTACTATAGTTTTACTTTTTCCAATATTATTGAAATGTACAATGAACACGTGGTATTCTTATAAGAAAAAAAATAGTTTTGTAGACCTGGGCAATGCCATCTTCACTTACGCTTCCTTTTTCAGTGTCACAAAAGAGAAGTGACTCATTTTGAAATTGTTCTGCATATTTATGGGAAAGAATCTATCCAATCAGTTCTCCCTGATAAGAGCAGAAGACACAGGAATTGGAAGGGTAAATGGCTGAGCTGGGGGTGAGAGTCCCGATAGTAGGGAAGGGACACATGACAACAGCACACCCACACCCTGTGTCGGGACTCCCCAATTTCTTTGTGCCAGTGTGGCACTGCCTGGTGACGTCAGTGCTCAGAGCCGCAGTCCTGCTTGGTAGTGACTGTCATACAGTTCTCTAGATAAAGGACACTCAGCTAGCTTCCAGAGCACACAGCTAGCTTCCGGGGCACACTAGTGTAACATACACAAACTTGGCAGAGTCGGGGCCGAGCACAGCTTGCTTTCACCCTCCCCACCCCACATCCTCAGTCCATGGTTTCATGAAGTCTCCTAGAAGCCCTGAGGCTCGCTTCCCCCAGAGCTCTCCTGAGAAGAGAATTATCTTTCCATGTTGCATCTAGTTTATTTTCTTCTCCTGCCACATGTGTGTTTGGAAAAGGGGGAAGAAAAACAACACTGGCCACTGTCACTTCAAAATGCATGAAGGTGCCTGTTTCAGCAGGCTGCAAAACTACAAAACTGACCTGCTCTCCCTCCCGAGCGCCTCTACCCTTTCCAGGGAAAAGTGGCTGGCCACAGAAGGGCACTCTGCCATGACACCATGACACAGACACAAGAAGTACAAGCCCACCTTCCCTCCACATCCCATCCTCTGAACCCCCACGCATAAACATTCCAAGAGCTCCCTCATGAACTGCCCGAACTTGGCCCATCAAGACACTTACACAGAGGAGTGACCTCCACTCTGCTGCCGTACCTGTCAAGGTCAGAAGGGGAGCACCTGCCTGGCCACCTGGGTATTCCCATCCTCTTTGATCTTGTATATCAAAGTCATTTCTCACGACTTCTGTTGAGATACTCATTACATTTCTATTATCGTTCAATGATCATAACAGTAAATAAATCACCAAAGGCAAAAGCAACAGAAATTTAGAAAAAAGGGAGTAATCTCTGTAGAGCTGCTCTCCAATTTTTGTTTTCAATACATTCCTTTAAAATAATATAAAGACTAAAACTGTAGGCTGCTGGGACCCTGGGGGAAGCATACCCTTTCCATTCCAACATAAGCAGAGAAAGGTCCAACCTAAATCTGCAACTAGGACAGGGGAACTTCTGAAAAAGGTCTTACTCTTGTGTACCATTTAATTAGCAGTAGAAGAAGTGATGGTGGCCAACTATTACAGAGCATGTGTTGACCACATGCATTTATGTTTATCATCTCACTGAATCTGAATGATAGCTATCCAAGGTAGGTTCTTTTATTATCCCCAGTTCACAGACAAAGTAAACTGAGGTTGACTTAATTTTTTAAGGCTGTCTAGGTAGGCTTCATGTTAAGCCCTGGGATATGACAAAGCTCTTCATTGTCATATTCTACCCAAATGAAACCAGGTCTGTCTGTCCAGTTGCTTAACTCACTGCAGAGTCTCATGTGAAGACCCCTTAATTCCACTAGGCAAGGGCCAAATGAGGGAGTCATGCAAGGAGGAGAAAGAGGGGAACCCAGAGAATTCAAATTATAACAGGAAAATGGCTTGAAAGAGCTAACCCTATGACTTAGAGCCAACTGGCTTGGCAGATGTCGCCATGTTCAGGGATTTGTGATGACAGGGACAGTCTTTTTCCACCCCACTTCGAGCTGCCTTTATAGAATTTTATCTTTTATGTCCAAAGATCAAATAAAAAAAATCACATTTAATGAGAACTAGAACTAGGGGAAATAAACTGGCGACAATTAAAGAGTAAAAATAACCTCTCTGTGGCTTCAGACCACAGGAGTTTTCTAATTTTAAAAAACACAGGCAAATCACTTAAATAAGACCTTTTGGGCTGTGTTCATCTCATGTTTCCTCCCACACCCATGGTGGTTGAAGTTAGAGATAGCCATAGAGCTTGAGCCCATGGAATTGTGTAGGAAATAGAAGTACAATCAGGCCAGAGTCATGGACTAGGAAACGCAAACTTGAAGCGAGGAAGTCAAATTCAAGTCTTCTATGTCACCAGTTGCTTTGTGGGGAAGGGGATTAAACAGAGTTAGAAAAGGTCATGGAGGTCAGTCCCTGAAGTCGCCGCCCCGGCCGCCCCTCTGCCAGCTGCTGCGGCGCCACCTCGGGCCGGCGTCTCCGGCAGGCGGGAGTCAGGCGCTGACGGGTGCGGCGGGGGCGGCCGAGCGCTCCTGCGGCTCCGGCTCCGGCTCTGCGCGGCGGCGGTGGCCTTCCGGCTTCTCCATGGGGCTGGCTGCGGCGCCCTGATGCTGTGAGAAGGTTTCCACTGTTGCTCGGAGGACACGCGCAGTGGGACTCAGAATTCCTGGAGAATTGCCTTTCTGAGAAGCTGGAAGTATTTCTTTAAATTC
>CAUYRH010015369.1:0-21175 GCA_963574655.1 Perodicticus potto | reverse complement strand
AAAAATTGAATCGCGTTGTTTCTTGTCGAGACTCAAAAGAGTTGGTGTCGGATTGGAATTACTTTCTTGTTGAATGTTTACTCTAGAAGATACTGGTGAAACACTTTGGAGGTAAGCTTTCTTCATAGAAACAGTATTGAGTACTGATTCAGTTTCTGTAACACATGAGGGTATCTACAATTTTCTGATTATGTTTAAATATATTTAGTTATATTTTTCTCGGAGATTGTGGTTTTCTATGTTTTTTCTACATAGGGAAACATCGTCTCCATTTTTGTCTTTGACCTTGGTAATATATGTCTATGGCCCCATTGTATTTCTAATACCGATTTCCCTTTTCTTTGGTCTTATTTTTTTCCCTTTTAGTAGTCTCACAAAGAGACCGTCTTTCTTAGTCCTTTTATATAGCCAAAGGTTGGATTTTTTTTTTTTTTGTGCTGTTTTGACAGGGCCCAGGCTTGAACCCTCCACCCGCAGTATATGGGGCTGGCACCCCACTCTTGAGCCACAGGCACCGCCCCAGAGTTTGGATTTTTAATCTCTATTATTTATTCTCTATATCATCAATTTTGCTGTTTATTGTTTACAACTTCCACTTTCGATTTGAAGATAGCATATAGCTACTTGTAATTTTACATAGTTGGGCACTGTCTCTCTTATTTGAACCAGCTAACCCATTTTTATTTAATGTAATTGCCAATCTATCTTGTTTTCTTTGTTTAGATCTTGTAGGGATCTTGTTATCCCCTGATATTTTCTTCTCTGTGTTTTGAGGCATAAATTGTTTACTGTACTGATTTTTGTAAATTGTGAAATATGCTTCCATTATTTAATGAAGAATTTATCTTAGAACTGACTAAAAATTATGAAAAGAGAACGAAAATTTTGCAGGACCCTTTTGAGTCAATTACCCAAACTGTATGTACGTATTTATGTCTATCTGTGCATATTCGAAAGGAATCATTTTAAAAAGTCCTGAGGTAAGTTTATGAAACAAGTACCAAATCAGTTTAAGTGGGTAGCAGAAATCATTCAAAAGTATCAGAGCAAATGGGAATTAAAGAAACAGTCAATGGAACAAATGAGAACTAAATAAACAGTATGATACATACATTCAGTGAACTGTGTATTTATTCCTAAATACACCATAGATTTCATTAACTCCAGGTTTTTGTTCATAAAAAATAATTATATTAAACTTGTGATTTATATTATTATTAAATAATAATAATACGATCGAGTTTCTTGTTCACCCATTCACTGAACTGAGTCATTACATAACTCAGAGATTTGTTCCTAAGTAAACAATAGATTTAAGAGACTCCCCTTATTATTTTTTTGTTGTTGTTAATTTGTCTCTTGTTTTTTGAGACAGAATATCACTTGTCCCACTTGGTAGAGTGCAGTGGCATTACAGCTCACAGCAACCTCAGTTTCTTGGGCACAGGGATTCTCTCGCCTCAGCCTCCCAAGTAGCTGGGACTCTAGGCACTTACCACAAAGCCTACTTCTCTTTTGAAACAGGGTGTTGCTCTGGCTCAGGCCAGTCTGAATCTGTGAGCTCAGGTAATCCACCTGCCTTGGGCTCCCAGAGTGGTAGGATTCCAGGCGTGAGCCACCCCGGTAGGTCTCATGAAGTCCAGTTTTTAGGAGCACTCATAGGTTCCGATTTCAAAACTTCCCACAGAGGACTGGTGGAGGCAGTGTTGTGTTGACACAGGGATAGAAATATGAATAGATGGGCCTCTGGGGAGCTCACGACTGTAATCCTCGCACTCTGGGAGGCTGAAGTGGGCGGATCTCCTGAGCTCAAGAATTTGGAGACTAGTCTGAGCCAGAGTGAGACCCCACCTCTGGAAAATAGTCTCCCGTGGTGGCAAGACCTTATACTACCAGCTACTTGGGAGACTGAGGCAAGAGGCTTGCTTGAGCAGAAGAGTTGGAGGATACTGTGAACTATGATGCCCGGGCACTCTACCAAGGGCGAAAGCGTCTGTGTTTCATAAAAAAAAAAAAAAAGTGTTTAGAAGTGTAGTTGCTATTAAATAATAAAAGTGAATCTGGGCGTGTCAAGGGCTCTGAAAAAGTGAGAAAAGAATGTTAATGTTACTTCTTCAAGTGCTATATTAGATTAATGAGGTAAGTTTAAGCATGTCATTTAACAGATGTGAGTTATAACACAGTTCAGTGAATGTATGTACCACATTGTTTATTGACAAGGGTAAAAGTGAGTACTTCACTCATTGCCATCATTTCGATTGATTATCAAGCTTAGGGAACCAAGGATATTTGAAGAACTCCAATGGTATTATTATCCATCTCTCCTAGAGGGGGAGGAAGACTCCTAGCGTGGAAGAAGTGGATTGACACCCTGGTTGTATTGGGTCTGCTTTCCAGTGTGTGTGCCTTCCCAAACTGCAGAGGTTAGAAAAGTAAAGTCCCAGACCCCCTTTAAGCGCGTGATCTTGATGTGCAAAAGATTTAGCAAACTTGATGCTTTTGTGTGAGATTTGGAAATCAAATATTTAGGAATAGCAATTATCTTATTGTCTTAGCTGTTGCAACCGTCCTGCATCCCTATAGAGACTTGGTATTTTTTCTTTTCCTCTGTAACAGCATTCCTGTGTACTTTGATTCTTAGGTACTAGCCCGAATTGTGTTTTTGGTTGGAAACATGACATGGAAAATAGATATTTGTACATTTAATGAAATATTATGAAGGAAAAGCAAATGTTGTCATCACACAGTTAAGAAATAAGATGTTGTCAACACCCCAGACTTATTCCTCTGCATTGAATTATCCAAAAACTCTTTCTTGGGCAGTGCCTGTGGCTCAAAGGAGTAGAGCACCGGCCCCATATGCCGGAGGTGGTGGGTTCAAACCCAGCCCCGGCCAAAAAAATAAACAAACAAAAACCCCCCAAAAAACAAAAACAAAAACTCTTTCTTAATCCAAGTAATAACCAGTCACAGCTAGCTCTTGTATTCATCTATCTACTGATTTTCTTTGTAGATTTATCCCCCTTCTTGGTGCATTCCTACAGAACTGTTAGATATTTGTGTTGCTTGCGAATTGTGTTTGTGGGAAATTATGCTGCAACGCGCATGTGTTTTTTTTTGTCTTTTCTTTTTTTTTTTTTTGGCGACAGAGTCTCACTTTGTGGGCCCCACCCCTACCCCAAACCCCACCCCTGGTAGAGCTTCCTGGCATCATAGGTCACAGCAATCTCAGACTCCTGGTCTGAAGCGATTCTCTTGCCTCAGTCTCCCCAATAGCTGGGACTCCAGGTGCCCGCCAAAAGGCCCAGCTATTTCTTAGAGATGGAGTGTAGCACTGGCTCAGGCTGGTCTCCAATTTGTGATCACAGGCAATCCGCCTGCCTCGGCCTCCCAGATTGCTGGGATTGCAGGAGTGAGCCACAGCGCCCAGCTGGCATTTTTTTCTGCATATCCAGGTGCTTAGGGAAATGCATTTCTCCAGGTGGTGGAAAGGAGGCTGACAGAGAATTTTCAAGAAAGGAATGAATCCCCATGAGAGCATATGCTTTTAGGCACAGGTTAGTGACAGGGTGTTTTAGAAGCGGTCCCATCAGATTATACATCCAGCAATAGTAGGTGAGTTTCTCATATTTGACAAAATAGTCGTAGCTACTTCTTTTGGTATTTCCTAGATCATGGGTATGTCATAGCACATCATTGTAGTTTGAATTTTAGGTTTCATTATTGCTAGATTGCAGTGGCAATCCTTAAATATAGTTATTGACCTTTGAGGTTTGCTATTACTTGAAGTATGTTGAATATTTTTACCCATTTTTTATTCAGGTGTCTGTCTTTTCTCTTCATTCTTCTAGTCATATTATACATAGCAGTCATTTCCTGGTTGTTTGTGTTGCAACTATGTTTTAAATCTCTGTGGCATGGCTTGCCTTCTAACTGTCCATGTACGTCCCTTTCATGCGAAGTATGTCTTCATTTAATATAGTTCAATACATACATATATTTTTTCACCATTATACATTTCAAGGTAGGAAGAGGATATTTATAGTATGTGGCATGAATGGATCCCATTAGATTGTCTTTAAGAAAATACTTGTGGACTTGATGTGGTGTCTCAAACCTGTAATCCCAGCACTTTGAGAGGCTGAGGCAGGAGGATTGCTTGAGCTCAGAAGTTCAAAATCCACCTGGGAATCAGAGTGACAGCCCATTTCTATGAAAAAATAAAACAATAAATATTAACAAAATATAGCTGAGTGTGGTGGTGTACTCATTTAGTTCTAGTTATTTGGGAGGCTTAGATGGGAGGATTCCTTGAGTCCAGGAGTTTGAGGTTATAATTCACCTATGATTGCATCACTGCACTCCAGCCTGGGTGACAGCTAGTCCCACGTATGTGTCTATGAGCACCTTGTGCAGGTAAGTCATTAATCCACCTGGAAATAACTTTATTTACGGCATGAAATAGGGGTCAAATTTCAGTAATTGTGTTTTCTTGTACCCATTGCATTGTTCAGCATTTTTAAATCAAAATGTTGGGTTCTTTTCGTGTTATTGTTGATTTTCAGTAATACGGCTGCCATCAAAGTGTCTGTGTTTGTTATGGTTTGTTGAGCTTCTATACTCTTCTATTTTTAAATTCATTCTTTCGTTTAAATTTATTTTCAATTGGCAAATAAAAAGTGAAAAAAACATTATATGTTTGTCTATACAGGACTTTGCCCATCTTGTTAGACTCATGACTACTTTAACTTTTTGGTGCTACCTGAACAGAAATTTTTCTTTTTATTTTGTGTTTCTTCCTTTTACATAAAATTACAATTTTTGTGGAATTTTTTATCCAGGAATCCTGTTAAACTGTCTTATATACCTTAACAATTTCCTGTAGATGATAGCATATTTTGTCTACATACAACAATATTATATATAATAAATAGAACTAGTTATTTTTTATTCCTTTCCAATTCTTGGCAATTTGGCTCTATTTTTTGACTTTATGCACTGTCTGGAATCTTAAGTGCAGAAGTGGTGATGCATGGCATGCCTGTTTAGTTACCAATATTAAACTGAAATCCTTAATCTTCTGCACATATGAAGTATGATGTTACTGTAGGATAGCCAGTTTCTTTCTATTTAAGTTTTCTTTCTATTTTGGTAAGAATTGTTAAGGGCTCCGGTTTTGTTTTTTGTGTTTTAAATCATAGGTGGCTTTTGAAGTCACGAGATAATTTTTATTCAATGTTTGTTGTGAGGTTAATTTCCTTAATTAATTACATATTGAAATAACTGTGCATTCCTGATGTACAGTTAACTTTCTATAGAGTGATGGATTCAACTGGCTTATGTTACGTTTATGATTTACTTTCCTGAATGCCAATGTGTGTGTTTATTTTTCCTTATAGCATTCTTTCCTGTCCTTAAATTAAGAAAGCCCTCCAAAAATTGAATGGCTTTGTTTCTTGTATATAGTCAAAAGAGTTGGTATCGAAATGGAATTGCTTTCTTGTTGAATGTTTACTCTAGAAGATACTGGTGAAACACTTTGGAGGTAAGCTTTCTTCATAGAACTTATTGATTGAATTTCTGTAATGTATGAAGGTATCTATAATTTTATAATTATGTTTGAGTGTATTTAGTTACATTTTTCTTGGAGATTGTGGTCTTTCTATGTTTTTCTACATATGGAAACATATTCTCGAATTTTGTCTTTAAGGTTGGTAATATATGTTTATGACCCCATTGTATTTCTTTTTTCTTTTTTTTTTTTTTTGTTGTTGCAGTTTTTGGCCGGAGCTAGGTTTGAACCTGCCACCTCAAGCGTATGGGGCTGGCGCCCTACTCATTGAGCCACAGGCACCACCCCAAAGTTGGATTTTTAATCTCTATAGTTTATTATCCATATCTTCAATTTTGCTGTTTATTGTTTATAACTTCCACTTTTCATTTGAAGATAGCATACAGCTACATGTAATTTTACATAGTCGGACACCTTGTTTCTTATTTGAAGTAGCTAATCCATTTTCGTTTAGTGTAATTGCTGATCTATCTTGTTTTCTTTGTTTAGATCTTTTAGGGATCTTGTCATCCCTCTGATAGTTTCTTTTCCTTGTTTTGAGTCATGAATTATTTACTGCACTAATTTTTTTTAAATTGTGAAGTATGCTTTCACTATTTAATGAAGAATTTATCTTAGAATTAACTAAAAAGTATGAAAAGAGAAAGAAAATTTTGTAGGAACCTTTTGAGTCAGTTACCCAATCTGTATCTATATATTTATACCCATCTATGCATATTTGAAAGGAAACATTTTGAAAATTAATTACCTAAGTTTATGAAACAGGAATTAAATCAATTTGGCTGGGTAGAAGAAATTATTCCTAAAAGTAACAGAGCAAATGAGAATTAAATAAACAATCCATAGAACAAATGGGAACTAAATAAACTATGGTACATACATTCACTAAACTGGGTATTTTTTCCTAAATACACCATAGATTTAATAAACTCCAGGTTTTTGTTCATACAAAATAATAATAATAAACTGGTGTTTGTTATTATTATTAAATAATAATAATAAGATCCAGTTTCTTGTTCATACATTCACTGAACTGAGTCATTACTCACATAACTCAGAGGTTTGTTCCTAAATAAACAATAGATTTAATAGACTCTACTTTTTTCTGTTTGTTTGTTTCTTGTTTTTTGAGGCAGAGTCTGACTTTGTGCCACTTGGTAGAGTGTGGTGGCATCACAGCTCACAGCAACATCAATTTCTTGGGCGCAAGGGATTCTCTTGCCTCAGCCTCCGAAATAGCTGAGACTCTAGTCACCTACCACAAAGCCCGCTTCTCTTTAGAAACAGGGTCTCGCTCTGACTCAGGCCCATCTTGAACCTGTGAGCTCAGGTAATCCTCCTACCTCAGGCTCCCACCAGAGTGGTAGGATTCCAGGCGTGAGCCACCCGGCAGGCCTCACGAAGTCCCGTTTTTAGGAGAACTCATAGGTTCCGATTTCATAACTTCCTACAAAGGACTGGTGGAGGCAGTGTTGTGTTGACACAGGAATAGAAATAGGAATCTATGGACCTTTCAGGGACTCACGCCTGTAATCCTAGCACTCTGGGAGACTGAAGGGGGCGGATCTCGTGAGCCGAAAGGTTTGGAGACCAGCCGGAGCCAGAGCGAGACCCCGCCTATAGAAAATAGCCTCCCGGCTCGGCGCCTGTGGCTCAACGGGCTAAGGCGCCAGCCACGTACACTTGAGCTGGCGGGTTCAAATCCAGCCCGGGCCCGCCAAACAACAATGACAGCTGCAACCAAAAAAAAAAAAAAAAAAAAATGGCCGGGCGTTGTGGCGGGCGCCTGTAGTCCCAGCTACTTGGGAGGCGGAGGCAAAAGACTCGCTTGAGCCCAGGAATTGGAGGTTGCTGTGAGCTGTGATGCCACAGCACTCTATCCAGGGTGAAAGCTTGAGGCTCTGTCTCAAAAAAAAAAAAAAAAAAAGAAAAAGAAAATAGCCTCCCGTGGCGAGCCCTTATAGTCCCAGGTACTCAGGACGCTGAGGCAAGAGGCTTGCTTGAGCGCAAGAGTTGGAGGAGGCTGTGAGGTATGATGCCCTGGCACTCTACTGAGGGCGAAAGAGTGTCTGTTTCAAAAAAAAAAAAAAAAAAGAGTGATTAGAGGTGTAGTTGCTGGTAAATAATAAAACTGAATCTGGAAATGTCAAGGGCTGTGAGAAAAGAAAGTTACTTCGAGTGCTAGATTAGAGTAAAGAGGTAACTATGTCATTTAACAGGTGTGAGTTATGACACAGTTCAGTGAATGTATGTACCACATTGTTTATTGACAAGGGTAAAAGTGAGTCCTTTACTCATTACCATCATTACTACTGATTACCAAGCTTAAGGAACCAAAGATACTTAAAGAGCTCCAATGGTATTATTATCCATGTCTCCTAGATGACTGGTAGAGTCAAAGAAGTGGATTGACACGCTGGTTGTATTTGGTCTGCTTTCCAGTGTGTGCACCTTCCCAAACTACAGAGTTTAGAAAAGAAAAGTACCAGACCCCCTCTAAGGGCAAGATCTTGATGTGAAAATATTCAGCAAACTTGATGCTTTTGTGTGAGATTTCGAAATTAAAAAATTAGGAAAAGCAATTATCTTGTTACCTTAGCTGTTGCGACCATCTTGCATCCCTGTAGAGACTAATAGTTTTTTTTTGTTTTTCTGTAACAGCATTCCTGTGTACTTTGATCCTTAGGTACTAGCCCCAGTTGTGGTTTTGGTTGGTGAGATGACATAGAAAATAGATAGGATATTTGTATATTTAATTAAGTATTATGAAGGAAAATCAAATGTTGTCATCACATGGTTAAGAAATAGGATGTTGTCAACACCCCAGACTTCTTCCTCTGCCTTGAATTGTCCAAAAACTCTACCTAAATCCAAGTAATAACCACTCACAGCTAGCTTCTGTATTCATCCATCCACTGCTTTTCTTTGTAGATTTCCCCCCTCTTCTTGGTGTGTTCCTACAGAACTGTTACTTATTTGTGTTGCTTGCGAATTGTGGTTGTCGTAAATGATGCTGCAGCACACCCTTTTTTTTTTTTTGTGATAGAGTCTCACTTTGTGGCCCCCACGGTAGAGCGTCCTGGCGTCATAGGTCACAGCAACCTCAGACTCGTTGGTCTCAAATGATTCTCTTACTTCAGCCTCCCAAGTAGCTGGGAGTACAAGTGCCCGGCACAACGCTGGGCTATTTCTTAGAGATGGGGTCTTGCCCTAGCTCAGGCTGCTCTCCAGTTTGTGATCTCAGGCATCCGCTGGCCTTAGCCTCCCAGATGTTGGGATTACTAGCATGAGCCACTGTGCATGGCTGCCATCTTTTCTTTCTATCCAGCTGCATAGGGGAACGCATTTCTCTAGGTAGTGGAAAACAGGTTGACAGGGAATTTTCAAGAAGGGAATGCATCACCCAGAGAACATATACTTAGCCACAAGTTAGTGACAGTGTTTTTTATAATTCATGCAATCAATTTGTACATCCAGCAATAGTAGGTGAGTTTTCTCAAAATAGTTGTAGCTACTTCTTTTGGTATTTCCTAGACCATGGGTATGTAATAGCACATCAATATGGTTTGAATTTTAGTTTAGTTTTCATTATTGCTAGAGAGGTTGCAATCTTTAAATATATATTGACCTTTGATATTTGTCATTTTTTGGAGCATGTTGAATATTTTTACCCTTTTTTTATTCAGTTGTCTGTCTTTTTTCTTCATGTTTCTAGTCATATTATACATAGCAGTCATTTGTTGGTTGTTATGTATTGCAACTGTCTTTTATATCTGTGTCACATGGCTTGCCTTCTAACTATCCATACGTGTTCGTTTTGTGGTGTTTCTTCATTTAATATAGTTCAATACATCAATATTTTTCTTTAAAGGTTATACATTTCAATGTTGGAAGGGGAAACATTGCACATACATACATGCTTGGGTCTAGGTGTCACCCAGGCTGGAGTGCAGTGATGCAATCATACCTGGTTGTAACCTCACACTCCTAGACTCAAGCAATCCTCCCATCACAGTCTCCCAAGTATGTGGCATGAATAGATTAAAAGTATGTGGCATGAATAGATCCCATTATATTGTCTTTAAGAAAATATTTGTGGGCTGGATGTGGTGCCTCACACCTTTAATCCCAGAACTTTGGGAGGCTGAGGTAGGAGGGCTGTTTGAGCTCACAAGTTCAAAATCCTCCTGGGGATCAGAGTGAGCCCATTTCTATGAAAAATAAAACAATAAAAGTTAAAGAAATATAGCTGAGTGTGGTGGTGTACTCAAGTAGTTGTAGTTCCTTGGGAGACTGTGATGGGAGGATTGCTTGAGTCTAGGAGGGTGAGGTTACAACCAGGTATGATTGCATCACTGCACTCCAGCCTGGGTGACGCCTATACCCAAGCATGTGTGCATGTGAACCTTTGCCGGTAAGTCATTAATCCACCTGGAAGTAACTTTATTGATGGCTTGAGATAGAGGCAAATTTTAATTATTGTATTTTCTTGTTGTTATTGCATTGTTCAACATTTTTTAATCAAAAATTGGGTTTTTGGTTCTTTTTTGGTTGTTGATTTGCATTCATACCTCTGCCATAAAAATGTCTGTGTTTGCTTTGGTTTCTTGAGTTTCCATACTCTTCTGTTTTTAAATTCATTTTTAATTGGCAAATAAAAATAAAAAGGAAAATATTATAATATTGTGTATATGGGGACTTTGCCCATCTTTTAGATTTATCACTACTTTAACTTTTTGGTGCTATCTGAAAAGATTAATTACTTTTTTATTTTTTGTTTATTTAATGTAAAATATTTTAATTTTTTATTGACTTTTATCCAGAAATCCTATTGACCTCTCATATACCTTGGCAATTTCCTGTAGATTATTTTGTATTTTGTCTACATACCACAATATTTTATATAATAAATAGAACTAGTTATTTTTTATTCCTTTCCAATCCTTGGCATTTTGGTTCCATTTTTTGGTTTTATGAACTGTCTGGAATCTTCAGTACAGGGCAGATTAGAAGTGGTGATAGAAGGCATGCTCGTTTTGTTACTGATTTCAGAGTGAATTCTTCAATCATCTCTACATCTCACATAAGATGTAACTGGTGACAGGCAGTTTCTTTTTATTCAAAAAGTTCTATTTCTACTTTGGTAAGATTTTTAAGGGTTTTCTTTTTGTTTTTTGTGTTTTTGACCATGAGTGGCTATTGAAGTTATGAGATACTTTTTATCATTTACTCCCCAGAATGCCAGTGCCTATGATTATTTTTCCTTGTACCATTCTTTCCTGTCCATAAATTAACAAGCCCACCAAAAATTGAATAGTATTCTTTCCTGTGTATTCCAAAAAGAGTTGGTGTAGGATTGGAATTTCTTTTTCCATGAATGTTTCCTAGAACATACTGGTGAAACACTTTGGAGGTAAGGTTTCTTCATAGAAAAAGTATTAAGTACTGATTCCATTTCTGAAATGTATAAATGTATCTAAAATTTTCTATTTATGTTTGAATATATTTGTTATATTTGTCTAGGAGATCGTGATTTTTGTAAATTTTAAAATGCTTTGAAGGTGGTACTATATGTTTATACCCCATTGTATTTCTGATACTGGTTTCCCCTTTTTTTTTTTTTTTTTTTTATCTTTTTTTCCCCTTGAATAGTCCCTCAAGGAGATTGTCCTTATTAGTCCTTTAAAGTAGCAAAAGTTGGATTTTTAATCTCTTTTGGTTATATCATCAAGTTTTGCTCTTCATTTATTATTTACATCTTCTGTTTTCCACTTGAAGGTAGACTAGAGCTACATGTAATTTGACACAATCTGACACTTTCTCCTCATTTGAACTAGTTAACCCATTTTCCTTTAATGTAATTACTGATCTATTTTGGTTTAAATCTTTATTTGTTGTCTTTGTTTAGATCTTGCAAAGATGCTGTCATCACTCTTACATTTTCTTTTTCTTTTGAGTTCATGAATGATTTACTACACTGATTTTTTTTTAATTGTGAAGTATGCTTTCATTATTTAATGAGGAATTTATCTTAGAATTGAGTAAACATTATGAAAAGAGAAAGAAAAATTTTCTGGAAACTTTTAAAGCAAAAACCTAATCTGTATCTATATGTTTATGCCCATCTATGCATATCTGAAAGGAAACATTGTAGAAATTAATGAGCTAAGTTTGTAAAACAAGAATTAAATAAATTTGACTGGGTTGAAGAAATAATTCAGAATAGAAATAGAACAAATAGGAACTAAATAAATAATAGATGGTATTAATCAACTCCAGTTTTTTTTTTTTTGTTGTTGTTCTTTGTTTGTTTGTTTGTTGAGACAGACTCTAACTTTGTCCCCCTTGGTACAGTGTGGTGGCATCACAGCTCACAGCAACCTCAAACTGTTGGACTCAAGTGATTCTCTTGCCTCAGCCTCCCAGGTAGCTGGGGCTACAGGCACCTGCCATAGCGCCCGGCTAGATAGAGACAGGGTCATGCTCTGGCTTAGGCTGGTCTGGAACCTGTGAGCTCAGGTAATCCACCTGCCTTGGCCTCCCAAGGGGTTAGGATTATAGGCGTGAGTCACTGCGGTAGGCCTAATAATGTCTATTTCTAGGAGGGCTCATAGGTTCCAATTTGAAAACTTACTACAAAGCAATGGTCAAGGCATTGTTGTGTTGACACAGGGATAAAAATATGAATAAATTGGCCAAGTGGGGGCTCAGGCCTGTAATCCCAGCACTCTGGGAGGCCAAAGTGGGCTGGTTGCCTGGCTTTAGGAGTTCGGAGATTTGCTTGAGCTAGACTGAGGCTCAGCTTGTAAAAAATATCCTGGCGTTGTGAAGGACACCTGTAGTTCCAGCTACTTGGCAGAGTGAGGCAAGAGAATGGCTTGAGCTCAGGCATTTGAGATTGCTGGGTTGCTGTGAGCTATGTCGCCAGGACAGTGTACATGGGTGACAAAGTGAGACTCTATCTCAAAGAAAAAAAAGGTAAAAAGAAATGAAATATGAATAAATGGAATAGAATTCAGAGTCCAGAAATAAAATAATAAATCTATGGTAAAGTGATTTTTAAGAAATTGTCAAGACCTTTCAATTGGGGAAAGAGTAGTTTTTTTCAACAAATGTTGCTGGGACAATTGGATAGACAAATGGAGGCTGGACACTTGGGGAACAATTGATGTTACAGTTTGAATCCAAAGGAAGCCTCCTGGCAAAATTACTTCTTTTCTGGTGAGATAAATCTTTTTTCTCTTAAGGTGTTCAACTAGTTAGATGAGGCCCATCTTTTGGGGCAATCAGCTTTACTCAAAGTGTACAAATTGAAATGTTAATCTGAGTTCAAAAATATCTTTGCTGGAACACCTAGAAGAATGCTGGAACAAATATCTGGGTATAGTGGCCTTGAAAATTTGACCATCACAAGTGGGAAGTCAAAAAGTAATGAAAATTTTTTGAAGAAGATGTGAAGAATTTAAGAAGAACCATAAAGGAAGGGCAACCTGTACTACCTAAAATAAACATTTTAAATAGTCTTATCAATTAAAATGGTGTGGTATTGGCATAGCAAAGGTGTAGACAGAGAATTGGACAGAATATAGAGCCAGAAATATAGGTAAGTAGGCTAAAAATATTGTGGTAACATTACACATTTGTAGAGAACTTTTAATTAATGATTTTGAGAGCATAGGATATAAATGTGAACAAAGATAAATTAGAACCCGACCTTAAAGCAAACAAAGTAAATTCCAGATTAAATGCAATCTTAAATAGGAAAGATAAAACATTATCATTTTAGATGAAAAATATGAAAGGAGCTTTGTGATTATGATCAGATTAGAGAAGGGTTTCTTAAACACTATTTAAATTCAGACAATATAAAGAAAAAGATGAACAGATTAAAGAACATTAATGTAAAAAAACAAAAATTCTATAAGGGAGTAGAAAATCGGCAAATACAAAAAGAGAATAAATCTGAATGGCCAAGAAACTTATAAAAGTCATTCTGTCATCAAGGAACTTCTTACACATGTACACTAGGAGCTGTACATGTTGGAATCTTTAACATAGCATTGTTTATAATAAAAGTGTTCCTTACCTAAATGTTCATCTTAATGAGACCTGAGAAATTAATTATGGTGCATTTTCATAGATAATATTATGGGGATGGTGCCCTACTCTTTTGAGCCACAGGTGCTGCCCTGACCAATCTCTTTTTTTGAACTCCATCCAATATTTCTTTGTATATATTTTGCTGGTTTTCCCTTTTGAGTTCATCAGCCTTTATTCTCTACTTTACCATTGTATTATAGAGGTATTTCTCTAGGTCAATCATTTCTGACAAAAAAAAAAAAAAGGCAGAGATCACACTTCTAGTCAGCCTTTTAATAGTAGCAGGTAGAATTTGGTGTTTGCTCTTCCATTGTTGTTATTTTCTGCTTTATCAAAGCATTAAACTGAATCAATTCCTCATGTATCCTGCTTCATCTATTTGGATTTGTTATACTGTTGCAGACTATGGAGCCCAAGTAGCTGAGACTACAATGCCCGGCTGTTTTTTAGAGATGTGAGTCTCGATCTTGCTCAGGCTGGTCTCTAACTTTTGAGCTCTCTAACTTTCGAGCTTAATAATTGGATTATTAACCCATGGATATTTTAGGGTTTTCTTTAGAGGTTTGATGCACCTCGTGTGTGTGTGTGTGTGTGTGTGTGCATTTACACATACATATTTAAATAATGCGTTTCAGATGAATTGTCTAAATGTATAGGGGTTAGTTCATGAAAATCTATTTCTGTATGAATGGTTATTTCCTTTTTACTCTAGCTCCCTAATCTGAGCCATTTCAATTCTTTGTACTTCCATAATATTGAATTGTATAAGTATTTTCAATTCTTTACTTGAACTAATAAAATTGCCTTCTAACTCTTACCTATGAGCCTTTGTTTGTACTAAATTCTCCTTACATATAAAAAGCCATATGATCAAATAATATGTCTCTTATGTTTAAGTCTTCCACCCTCACCCTCCATTATATTATTTTATTGAAATTGAATAAAATCCAAATTTCTTAACATGGATTACAAAGACTACACAGATAGAACATCTCCCAAATACTCCACTAATAGTTTGTGCAGCTCTCCTATTTATCCCACTTTAGACACATTGATTTTATATCAACACCTGGAGCATAAATATTCCAACCTCATTCTCATCTTTGGGCCTTTGCAATGGCTATTTCTCCTACACAGATTGTTCTTCATATATCTCTCTATACAGCTTGTTCCTGCTTATTCAATTTCAACTCAAAGATACATTCCTAAGCGAGGTCTATTCTTGGTCATATTATCTTTAATATAACTAACTATTCCTTTTCTCTGACCCATTCTACTCTATAATGCATAATCTGTTTTATTAGATTTATGACTCCTATTAGTATCTGTAACTTTTGTTTACTCAATTATTCTACCTTAATCCAAATTACACAGTACATATTCGATTCTATGAGAACAGGAATCTTGTGTACATTACTCATTTATCTATCATTGGTACCCGTAAAAGCCACATGCATGGCTCTGTATTTGTGAATTGCATAATTCAGAGATCCCCATTGATGTAGATGATGACAAAGAGTGACTATAGATCTTAGCTATAGCTTGAACAAATGCTAACTTATTTTTTGAGTGCCTAGAACAATGCTTGACATGAAATAATTAGAAAAGCATTTCTTGGAAAAAACGACATATATTCTCTAATAAATTAGAAGTAACCAATGGATATACAAGGGCACAGAGGGAAATAAAAATTATTAGCAAACAAGCAGAGGGAGGGATAAGGAGTAAAGAGAGGGACAGAAACCCACATAATGGGTAAAACGAACATTATTCATTTGATGGGCACATTTATAGCCTTAACTCTCACACCATGTAAAAAAAAAATTAGCATCCCCTTATTATTTCAAAATAATAAAAAGTATTTCTGAGTGCTTTAATTCTAATGATTTGCACGAGCCTGATTTTTACCTAGTCTAGGTTTGACCTAGGTGTCTGCACTAGAGCAGACCATACAGATTCAGGATAAGGGATCTTTTTTCCCCCTTCTTTTGTCCTCTTTTCTACAGTATAAATGCTCCTTTCAAGGATGTTACATGGCAGGAATTTTTAAAAGCAAGATAGGAATTTGCATAAGTGTCTTGGTAAGATAAGCTCTACCCATACCACTGAAGAAAACTGGCAGAATTTCTTTCTTCCACTTGGACTCACATGTCTCAGCACATGCTGGCCCTTTATGAATTTACTTTTCCCAGCAAGACTTCCCTTGAGGTTTATTTTAACCGCCTTTCACCCACATGAAGGTGGACTTGATAGCAATGAAGGTTAGCATCCTCAGCATTAAATAGCTAGGTACAAGCACCAGGTACTGCACTGTACATAACCACAATGCTCTAACAACAGGAAATGTATTTCTTTTTCTATACGGTTTTCTAAACTAGTGATTTGCAGCTCTGTTGGCAGTATCACTCTTCTCACAATGGGTTAACAACTACATCGCAAACATATAATAGAAAGGTTTTAAAGGTCATGGTATATTACTTTTCTGGCAAACAGCCTCAACTATGGATGAAGAACCAAAACAACTGTCTTTTATTCTCTTGTAGGGGCCATTGATCTGACTCTAGCAATATACAGTCTCATACTAGTAATTCACCCTTTTTCCCTCTGGTTCATTTAATCAATCCCTTGCATTTCTGTTTTTCCCTGGTTCTACTTTACACTGCTTAGTTCTTTCTTCATCTTTTCTTATTTACTTTTATGAGAATTTGGTTGAACGAAGGCCTTCAATAATAGACTTTGAAAATATTGAGTTTCAACACAAAGTGACATTACTCATGGGTCAAATCTTGCTTTTTTGTTTTTGAAAGGGAAAGATTTGATAGAAACAAATTTTTGCTCTTTTAAAGACTGATGCTTATTGATCTGTGTTGCAAAATATAGGAGCAAATGTTACTTTCTTTGGGTGCAAGGATGAATTCATATATTTCTCTCTATTAAAATTTCATTTTACTGTGCCCTACAGAGAAGAAGATATATACTTTGTAGGCATGTTTTCTCCAAGCTATTTGAAATTTGAGTTGGTGATTTTCCAAAGGAGATGGACAGGTAGATAGATGATTTTTAAGAATATGTGATTTAAAGATGCAGCATTGGCAAAATTCTCCCCAGGAGTTATTTCAAGGATGAAAAGAAGAGCCAAACAAGCCGTAAAATAGATTTTAACAATTAGAGGTCCGTGTGCCATTTGCCCTGTCTGCAGAAGGTAGATGAAGTGATCATTGCATAGTTTGGAAAATCTTGACGTTACCTATTTTTATAGGATATGACAACATGCTGTTGCCTCAAATTTAGCTTAATGAGATATAGCCTAGAAATAAATTATGTACATTTCATGAAAAGCTATTTTTCCAACACATTATTATGGACACCTTCAAACATGTAGCAAGTTGAAATTATTTTATAATGAACACGCATGTATCTATCACTTACATACTATATTAACATTTTTCTGTATTTATTACATATTTACTTATCTAATCATCCATCTATATGTCCATCAGTCTATCTTATGTTTTTCATACATTTCAAAGTAAATTACAGATGTCAGTACACTTTTTTCCAAATATTGTACTTCCATAATATTGAATTGTATAAGTATTTTTACAGAAGTTCGAGACCAGAGCAAGAGTCAGACTCTATATCTACTAAAAATTGAAAAATTAGCCGAACGTGGTGGTGCATGCCTGTAGTCACAGCTACTCGGGAGGCTGAGGCAAGGGGATGGCTTGAACCCAGGAGTTTGAGGTTGCTGTGAGCTAGGCTGCCACCATGGCATTCTACCCAGGGTGATTGAGAGAGACTCTTACCTAAAAAAAGAAAGAAAAAAAAAAAAGAGAGAGACTTTGGAAAGAGGGATGTATAAAAAAGAATATTTAGGAAGTCTAGCCATGTGCTGTGTGATGCCTCCACCTTGCCCCCCCCAAAAAAAAAAATCAATATTGATCTTCAGTGCTTTCTGGCATTTGGTTTCTGCATATATTATCATACTGAGTCTATAATATGTTTGATACCCTGAATTTTAGTGGAGTTTATACACCAGTGCCTTAGCATCTCCCTTCCCTTGCATTTTTGGCTGAACAGAGAATCCTCCGCCTTTCCTAGGCCTGGTCAATTTCATGTAAGTTTCCTAGGCCTGGGAATGAAAGAGACTGTATCTATTTATTAATGCATTCATTCACCATGCCCCCGCGTAAGGGACTGTATCAATTCATCATTGTACAAATTCATCTTCCCCAGTGGAAAGGACTATCCATTCATTTGTAACTACAAAGGACCCATGAGACTATATATACCCCTGGACAAAGAGCCAGGGGGAGAGAGCTTTTTCCCCCCAACTTGGGTTGTTTCTCTGTACCAGGAGCTTTGGTGTTTTTGTATTCCTTTTTATTTTTCTTATTTTTTTATTTTGTTTTATTAAATCATAGCTGTGTACATTAATGCAATGTATTCTTTTCTGTAGGATAAATCCTGTATTACCACCAATGGTGGTCTGTGGATTCATTCTTCAAATCACTGGGACCAAGAACTTACTGAAGACAAAATTCTGGTATCACTATACATCAGGATTTATTGGGTTTTTTTGTTTTTGTTTTTGTTTTTTGTTGTTGTTGTTATTGTTTTTACTAGGAGATTAATAATATATTTTGGGGGTTATATTTTGGTATACATTTTTTCAATATTTTGTTTTAATAAAGGGGATGGGTTTCAGGCACAACTAAAAAAGAATGTGAAAATAAGATATTGTCTCATTTGTAAGTCAAAGTAAGGGTAAAAAGTCTAGTCAGGGTTTTTTTGGACATTTTTCAGGCAGTAGCTGTTTGGGAGTTTAAGTAGCTAGGGGCATGTAGAAGGAACAAGACGGCGGCACTCATATCAAGAAGGAAACTTACTTTTTTCCTTCTACATTAAGATAGACTTTTTTTTTTTTTTTAAAGACAAAGTCTCACTGTGTCACCCTCAGTAGAGTGCTGTGGCATCACAGCTGACAGCAACCTCAAACTCTTGGTCTTAAGCAATTCTCTTGCCTCAGCCTCCCAAGTAGCTGGGACTGCAGATGCCTGCTACAACACCCAGATATTTTTTGTTGCAGTTGTCATTATTGTTTAGTTGGCCTGGGTTGGGTTTGAACTCACCAGCCTTGGTGTATGTGGCTGGTGCTGTAACCACTGTGCTATGAGCACTGAGCCAACATATGCTGGTGTTTTTGACTTTCAAATTTTTGTTCAGAATTTAAAACTGAGCTTGTATCTTTCTAACCTGGGTCATCAGTTGGCATGCCTGAGGACCTGAGGGGTATCAGATTTTTTTTGATTGGTCATTCTATCATTTACTTGGGTAGTGAACTACTTGTCTCTAAAGGCTTGAGCTGTTTCTAAAACAGCAGTCTTTAGAGTCACCATGAGGGTTGTTTCTAAAATTAACATGATGTTTTCTTTTATGTTAAATCATATAATTGTCTTAAACGTTGAAACATTTTTATATATTTATCGGAATCATTTGAGAACTTTCCTTTGTCTGCCTTAATTTGCTTTAAATCCATTAAATGGAACAGGGCATGGATTTATGTAGGTCTAAACTCTTCTGGGATTACTTGTAAAGGACATAAAGAAGGATATAAACTTTTACTGGTGATAACATTAACAGCTTTTGTGCCCAGTCTTGGATAAGGGGGAAGGGCAGGCTTATCAGACTCCTAGAAATGTGGAGTGTTAGGTGAGTTTGGGGAATAGGTTGTAAATTAGAAATTGTCGTTTCCAATTTTTATGTACGACATAAATGCAAATTATCTTTTAGAGCAAAAAATGATTGCATATAAGGGACTTGTCCCCATTTTTCTAACTTTTTTCAAAAGAGGTCTAATTGTAAAATGTTTTGTAATGGATACTTTCCTTTGTTGGCTAGCGTTCTTCATTCTCCAAGCAGTATGGAGAACAGAAAAACAAGAGGCATTTTTTAAGATATGGGGATCAAATGACTTCCAGTGTTTTAAAAAATGCAGCCTATGGGAGTGTTGCTTTTTGGAGCCAAGGAACTATTACTGATCTGTGGGGGAAAGGATGAGAATAGGCCCCTTCTAGTGCAACCTGTCAATTCCTTCCTCTGACCCTGGCTTTCTCTTAGGACAGGGGTCCTCAAACTACTGTCCGCGGGCCACATGCAGCCCGCCAAGGACATTTATCCGGCCCACCGAGTGTTTTTGCCTCCGCTGTGTGTCCTGTTTAGCAGTGGACTCATGCCGGGCCTGCAATATCTGTTAGCGGAAAAAGCCCTGGTTGCATTCCCAAACAAAAGGTGTGGATTCGCTGGAAAAGTTGCAAAAGGAGTTCCAATTTAGATTTAAAGAGCTTCATCTCCATGAACAGGTCATACAACTTTTCCATAACACATTTTCTATTGACATTGAAAATGTGGAGGTCAGTCCCTTTAAGTTGCCGCCCAGCCGCACCTCTGCCAGCTGCTCTGGTGCCACCTCAGGCAGCGTCTCTGGCAGGTGGGAGCGAGATGCTAACGGGTGCAGCAGGGACGGCTGAGCGCTCCTGCGGCTCCAGCTCTGGCTCCAGCTCTGCGCTGGCAGCAGCTTTCCAGCTTCTCCATGGGGCTGCCCTGTGGTGCCTGGATGCTCTAAGAACATTTCCACTGTTGCTCGGAGGACACACACAGTGGGATTCAGAATTCCTGGAGAATTGTCTTTGTGAGAAGCTGAAAGTATTTCTTTAAATTCCTTCTCTTAGTTTTTCAAAGAAACATCAAGAAACTGCAAACAACATTAGTAATGAAGAGTTTGACTGCCACTTGCTTGATGAAGGTTTTACTAGCAAGGACATTCTGGACCAAAAAAATCAATGAAGTTTCCTCTTCTGATGATAAGGATGCCTTCTATGTAGCAGACCTCAGAGATGTTCTGAAGAAACACCGAAGATGGCTAAAAGCTCTTCCTTGTGTCAATCCCTTTTATGCAGTCAAATGTAATGGCAGTAGAGCTATTGTGAAGACCCTTGCTGCCATTGGGACAAGATTTGACTGTGCTAGCAAGACTGAAATACAATTGATGCAAAGTCTCGGGATGCCTCCAGAGAGGATTATCTATGTAAATCCTTGTAAACAAGTGTCTCAAATTAAGTACGCTGCCAATAATGGGGTCCAGATGATGACTTTTGACAGGGAAGTTGAGTTGATGAAAGTTGCCAGAGCACATCCAAAGGCCAAGTTGGTTTTGTAGATTGCCACTGATGATTCCAAAGCAGTCTGTGGAATCTGTTAAATTTGGTGCCACACTCAAAACCAGCAGACTTCTTTTGGAATGGGCAAAAGAGCTAAATATTGATGTAATTGGTGTCAGCTTCCATGTAGGAAGTGACTGTACTGATCCTCAGACCTTCGTGCAGGCAATCTCTGATGCCCACTGTGTCTTTGACATGGGAGTTGAGGTTGGTTTCAGCATGTATCTGCTTGATATTGGTGGTGGCTTTCCTGAATCTGAGGATGTGAAGCTTAAATTTGAAG
>CAUYRH010015367.1:0-14731 GCA_963574655.1 Perodicticus potto | reverse complement strand
ATTGTATGATCTACTTTCTAAGTATTTGATAGTTAACTTTCTAGTATGATTTCAAATCTGTGCTCCATTAGGAATGCAAACACAGGAGACAACCATCCCACACTCCGCTCTTGAGGCGTTTTTGAGGAATGAATGTTATCTCTGCAAGCTGAGGCAACTTTGACTGCAATAGGGGCAGATGGAGACAGAGGTGACTTGGCAGAGTTAAGAATGGATGCCTTACAAGAGAATCGCTTAAGCCTAAGAGATGGAGGTTGCTGTGAGCTGTGACTCCACAGCACTCTACGGAGGGCAATAGAGTGAGACTCTATGTCTACCAAAAAAAAAAAGAATGGATGCCTTAGCCACTGTTTCTCCCAACCACCATCGTTACCAAGTTGCCTGGTGTCTAAAATCTCAGTAACAACTTTACCTTTCGACTTCCTGTTGAGTCTTCCTCCTCTATGAATATGAAAAAAAAAAAAAAGAAAAGAAATCCTAAAGCGACAGGAAAAAATAGACCTCCCTCCTCAAGTATAGCTTAGTGTGGATGAAGCTTTCTGGACTCATTCCAGACAACAAGGACTAAGAGTGTGGAGAAAAGAGATTACCAGAGAGATGTCTGAGACCGAAGAGGGCAGGAAAAATAAATTGAAGAAAGACAATAATGACAAGAGACACTTCATCTGCATGGTAGTTCTGCTGAGAGCCGGTATTATGTGTGCACACAAAAAGACATTCCCTACGCCCAGCTTTGTTCAATAGACTCAAGGATGGCAATTTCAGCTACTCTACATAATTCCCAGAGCCACACAAAAAGTCCTGATATTTAAGAAGAAAATGATGTCCCCTTTTTTAAAGGAGACACTAATGGAATGGGTCCTGGATTTTTTTTAAACTAAATGTCATATGATTAATTCATGTCCCGATATGTGAACTTCTAATAGTGTGAAATAATTTTTTAAAACAAAATGTTAAAAAGACACCAGCTTGAGTTGATACCAGCCTTCTTGACTCTTTCTAAATGAAAACTAAAACCTGAGAGAGAGACAGAGAGAGAGAATGAGAATTCCAAAGCCAAGGTCTACATTTACATGACACTGTGCCAGAGTTCAGCTCAGCTGAAGATAAAGAAAACTCTCAAGTAACTAACACAAAATGCTAAGGTCCCTCCAACTCTAAATTCTATCTAATTGGAGAAGGGCCAGTGATTCTCTAATAACCCAAGAAATGATATTCATATTTGTCTTCTGTACATTTTCTATTAAGACAACCAGTTCTGTGAAGATCCCAGTTTAGAAAGTTAACACTTTGGAATTCCCAGTGTAGAAGTAATTCCAATCATATCATTAGCTTGTTAGAGACAGGTATTGCTGCCTCTGGGAAGTACCATTAGCTAAGTATCACTTAATGAAGGGCTCTGAGGAGGCTGGAAATGGTGATTATATTTTAAAGGACTACATAATTTTTTTTTCAAAAACTTTGCTCCCTTTATTTCATCCTCTGGAGGTGCATCATCTTTGTGCAGTCTCGTGGTTCATTCTATCATTAAACAATTGGCCAACTCCCTGTCTACCAGGGCCAATCTGTCACCAACTCCTTTTACCCATGCCTGTACAATGTACCCTGAATCCACTCATTCTGTTCCATTCTCTAATCTAGGTTCTCATTGCTTTGTCTCTATACTATTATAAAAAGCATCTCTTATTATCTCACCTCTGTACATTCCAGACTATTCCACCAGATTTTGAATAGTTCATCTTTTTATTCTGTTGCTTAAGTACATTTGACACTCTATTGCTTTTGATCAAATCCAAACTCTTTTGCAGAACTTTCATGATTGACTTGGTAACTCTAGCCCATTGCTAGCTCAGCAGGTAATCCAGGGAAGCCTCCAGTACCATGCCCTGCTCAAAGCAGGGCTCAGAAGACACCATGCTACTATTCCACCCTCCAGACCTCTGCTCTATTGGATTTTTTAGTATTTTCTGAACAGATCATGCTCTGATTCCTGGGTTTTACTCATGTTTTATGTTTGAAGGGAAAAGAAAGATAACTGGTTAAAAGACATGAATTCCTCTTTTTTGGTGCCTGGTAGAAAGGGCACCATTCCTATCCAGCCCCTATATAACCAGTTTGACTATCACCTCTTTCTAGAAGCTGCTACCAACCACTCTGGGTAACACAGACTTTTCTCCAGCTTTATAAAGCTCCTGGGAGAGATGGTGCTGTTTTCTTCTCTTGTGCATCCTTTTGCATATCTGGCACCTTGGGCAGCATGCTGGAAACAGAAACCCAGTAAAGGTCAGCTAAATGATTAGAGGATAACTGGATAACTGGTCCCTAGCTATAGGTCAGGTACACTGCAGAAGCTACTCCGACATCAAGTAGAAGTGTGATATGTAGGTGGAACACACAAGTCCTTATTGGTTTACATTTGCCTTAATTCTCCACAATCAATTATCACGATTACAGGAGCAAACTGAATGCTGAATTTGTATCAAGCACTTTGCTAATACTTTAACTATAATGTGTCATTTCACTCTTATTACAATCCTGTATTACTAACTGTACACGTCTTATGGAAAACTGAACTTCAGCAAGACTGAATGCCTCAGCCCAGATCATATAAACAGTGACAGGGATGAGTTTAGAAATAACATCTCTCTGACTCCAAAGCCCCATGTCTTTAACCTCTACACTAGAACATCTCAGGAATATATAGTCCTAAAGTGATTAGAGGAAATGAGCCCCAGAGTGGAATTCTAAGAAATGAACATGTCGGCTGGGCACAGTGGCTCACGCCTGTAATCCTAGCACTCTAGGAGGCGGAGGCAAGTAGATTTTTTGAGCTCAGAAGTTTGAGACCAGCCTGGGCAAGAGCAAGACTCCACCTTTACTAAAAACAGGAAAACTAGCTGGGTGTTGTGGCAGGCACCTATAGTTCCAGACAGCTATTCGGGAAGCTGAGACAAGAGGATTGCTTGAGCCCAGGAGTTTGAGGTTGCTGTGAACTATGACGCCACAGCACTCTAGCCTGGGGCAACAGAGTGAGACTCTGCCTCAAAAGATGAAAGAAGAAAAAAGAAACTTAAGTAACGATCCTATCAACATTCACAAGCAAAGATATCTCCTTTTCTTGTGAACTCTGTTTATTTATCAACAATAAATCCAGCAATAGAGAATTACTCCCCCAAAGCCCATCTTAGTGTCCTCATTTACTATGGAAGTCTAGGATGTCTTCCTCTGTTTTCTTCTAAATGTGTGGTCTGCAGGCCACATGCACTGGAATTCAGAAGGCATGCACAGCTTTTATGGTGGCAAGCGCTCCTCTGCGTGACACGCGCTCCTCATTCAAGAATCCAGAGGGCCTGTCCCCAAAGAGCTGCAACACATCTTTTTGTGACTCACAACCTCATGTGTGTACAAAAATACAGAGTCCTGGACCCTGACTATTCCTTAAGATCTTGCTTTTGTGATCTTAGAAAAGTAATGGGTCTCCTGAGTCAGATGGTCCAGAAGTGGGGCCTTTGAGCATGTGTGGGTGCCCTCAGATGGTTATTAAAATAAGGCAGGTTGATAGACAACAAGCTCCAGCTCCTGTCTTAGACTTTCCAGGTGGGTGCCCTTTCTATACATATACAGACACATTGATATTAAAACAAAAATAATTTTGGTAGATTTTTTAAAAGCTTTCATTATCATCTTCTTGTGGGGCTAAAGGGTAGGAATTACTTAAAATAAATTATAACCCCTTTGGAAGCTACCTATTAAAAACAATGAATTTTGTCTTGGCACCCATACCACAGTGTAGTTATGGTACCAGCCACATGCACCAAGGGTGGCGGGTTCAAACCCAGCTTAGGTCAGCTAAAACAACAATGACAACTGCAACAACAACAACAAAAAATAGCTGGGTTTTGTGGTGGGCACCTGTAGTCCCAGATACTTGGGAGGCTTAGAGAAGAGAATCGCTTAAGCCCAAGAGTTTGAGGTTGCTGTGAGCTATAACACCATGGAACTCTGCCCAGGGCAACATAGTGAGACTCTGTCTCAAAAAAGTAAAAACAAAAAAAATGAATTTTGAAAGTGAGCATTCATGAGATGTTCAAAAGAGAAGAGGAAGAGAATGGAACAAATCAATATAAATTGATAGAGGAAAAACACAGTGAGTTTTCAGGCAGGTACCAAGAGAGTTCAAAGGATAGTGGCAAATTAATTACAAGTTGTACATCTTGTACTTTCTAAAAGAATCTATTCATGCAGCCCAAATGGGGATTCAGCACTCCATAGATCTTGTCTATACATAAATTCTGTTAAAATGTCGACAAGGGAGTAGTACATTTGTTTGATCCAAAATTATGGTATACTAATACTGCTTGGGATAAACAACCTTTACATACTGAAATTTTCTTCGTAAGGAGATTGATTATAACCAGACATGTAACTGCTCAAAACTTTTTTAGAGTTTTCCTTTCCTATTTGCCTGCCCCATTTACAAAAATTTTTTCTGCCTTATTAAAAAATTGCTTTTTTAATTTGTTCATAGGTAGTATGAACAAAAAACAGAAAAAGTAAATGACACATCTTTCTCCCCGCGTTTGGGGTTTACAGGTATATGTCTTGAGAGCTAGTCACTCAAGAACTGAGACTATTCCCTGAAATCTTGCATTTATGTAATGTACAAAAACAGGAGGGCCTTTGCTTTTTCCTTCTAGAAAGCAGCATTGAATAACAGAGAGAGTTCAGATTTCCAACTCTAGGGCCCTGAGTTTAGATTACAACTCCAGTACTTACTAACAGTGTGGTCTCTGAACCTCAATCTCTGTCTTTGTACATAAGAAATATATATGTTTACATTGCACAACTGTTTTAAGGATCAGAATAACATAGGTGAATGCCTAATACCATGAAAAAGTACAGTTAATGACAGTTGTCGTTTCTATGTTGGGGCAGACTGATTTGCCTGTTAGGAGGATTTCCGCTTACTTCCTTCTTTTGGGGTGACCCCGAGTGGTGACACAGTTCAACAGGAAGAGTATTGGAAACATGAAGAATCAAGCCTTCACGTCTTCCCACTATAAAATACATCCTCTAATGGGGGCTACACAGTCTGGAGAACTCTAGTGTGGCTTTAGCCACCTGGTAGAGTAAGCCTAAGCCTGCCTCGTCATGTAACACTGGACTTTGCAGAGTCTAGCTCCTGACTTTCCATTGTTTGGGAGTGATTCTGTCCCTTTCAATCATTGCTTTTTAAAGCATTGCCCCTACATAAGCATCGTAGGCGAGCGGGTGAGAGAGAGAGAGACCTCAAAAGACCCAGGGATTAAATGGTAATATGATTTAAGCATGTGAATTTAACAAACGACACTAAACTGAGAGCAGTGGCCAATGCCAGTGGAAGAAAGCCAAGCCAAGCCTTCCTTTCCTCACCACTGTGACCTCCCGCCACATGAGGTCCTTTGTTCAAAGGTGGTGCAATTCAATATGTGTGTTAAGAGGTCACTGAGAGGAGCAGTGACGAAAGGCTCCCAGGACGGCAGCCTCACCTCAGTCCTTACTATTTCAAGAGGCTCTTCCTCACCTGTCCCACTCATCACTCCTGCTGAACGGTGTTTCTTTGCCCGGAACTGTGGGGCACCAGTGAGGAACCAGCTTTCTGGGTTTGGGCTGCTGGAAACAGGCCAGTGATATTTTTATATCATCTCACCAACTGTCACCTTTTCATAAACGTTTCCTCGTGCCGTTTTAACAATAATACACTTTTCTATTGTTAATGATTATTAGAGCTCAGCGAGTTTTATTCTAAAAGAAAGCTAAAATTGGGGGAGTAGAAATGACCTAAAACAATCAAGATAGAGGTGAGAGAAGCATGTTCAGAGGTGTCCTTGGAAGCCACCCCTAACAATGCGTGATCAAATCTCCTCCTCCTCCACTACCAAGTCATGCAAACATGCAAGCTTAGATTTTATACAGAGGTGTGGAATTAGAAAAGATGGTGGAAAGGTGGGGCATGAAGGCGGCACCACTTTAGTCCAGAGCAGAGTGTACCTGAGGCGTCATTGAGGCTAAAGGCGATGCGTACAGGCTTATCTGCAGGTACCCTGGCTGTGCTGATCATGTGGGCACCTGGGCCTTGGCCTTCTCCTGGGTCTTCCAGCTGTAAGGACAAGAGAGAGCTATTGTCACTTCTCCCAGTGTCATCCCTCTGAATACTCAAAGGACCTTGGAAATTATAGAAGAAAGTTAGTAAGCACTGCCTTCTTATTTTAAAGATACTCCAAGCTATGATCACGCCACTGCACTCTAGCCTGGGTGGCAGGGCAAGCCCCATCTCTTAAAAAAAAAAAAAATGCAAAAATAAATAAATAAATAAATAAATAAAGTTTTTCGGAGTTTTCTTTTCCTATTTACCTGACCCATTTACAAAAATTTTTTCTGGCTTATTAAAAAGTTGCTTTTGTAATATACATCCAGAATGAATAAAATGTGGCAAAAATCTTCATCTACCTTGCTTTCTCAGTATCTTTTCACCCTGATCAGTTCCATTATATATAATGTTTTATTTTTAATTGAGGGGGATAAAAAGAGACATAGTTTTAAAAGGGTAACATATGACTTCAAATTGGACTAACTTTTCATGCTAGAAGGCCTAAATGGAATCTGAATTATTGATCTGAAAGTGGCAAAGAATGAATATCATTAAATCACTTAAGTAATATCAAAGATGATTTAAAATACTTTCTGAAAACATTATGCAGTATGAATATTATGCACATTAAATATCTGATAAATGCCTGTAAATCAAGGGTTTCTAAAATTGCACATATTAACAATGTATAATATAATCAAAAGACAAAACTTCAAAATATCCTATTAATATTCTACTCCAGCTATTAAATTATCATTTAAATAATTTAGATACAATGAATGAAAAAAAAATCCAATGGCTAGATGGGATGGGAGAAAATACATGAATATTTCTTTGTCATAATAGAATTTGGTCCATATACATTTTAATTGAGATATTTAATAATTTGGTGTTCACAGGGACTAGAAAAAGATTTTGTCATAAATACATGACATCTTTGTTGTTTAAATACATGTGTATATTTAACATTCCTATTTTTTGTCCTGCCTTCCCTAAACCCTCTACTTCTCATCTAGACAGTAAACAAAAAAACCTGAATGATATTTTGAGAGAAATGTCTCTAAAAATGGCAAAATATAAATAATCTGTTTAGCCATCCTTAGGGAGATTCTGGGAACAGCTTCAGCAGAACATTTTCTCATAGCCATGTTGCTCTTTCCCATAACTTTATCTAAAAATAGTGTCCTGAACAGTGAATTTTGTTTCTAAAACTATTTATAGAGCTCAAGTCAATGTACATATACACACGTATTTATACGTGTATACATATGGAATCATCTTCTCTAGTATATGACAGAGTGCATATAAACACCTAGTACAGCTTTGGAGAAAAACCAGCAACTGTTTATCACCCGGTTAGAATCGTGTTTGGTCCATTCATTTCACACTACAAACAGCAATGAACTGTGAAGCTCTCCCCTACCCAGGTCACGTAATTCTACATTAGCAAGAAATAGTAACATGAAACATTTCATTTAAGAAAACAGTAATAATATAAAATTGCTGCGACTTGCCTCAGGATTTGTCTTATCTCAACTCTGACACACTTCTGTCTAGTCTCCTCTGCTCGGGATCAAGCGTTTTGTTAGCCACCTGTTTTTGGAGACTAGCATGGATTTTCTCAAATCTAACAGCACACACAATTAAAATTCTCTGAAAAGTTTTAGCTAAAAGGAAAAGTTGTGTTGTTTTGCATTGTGCAAACACCAAACCACTTCAGCACAACACCTCCGGATCGAAAGCTGCATTCCTTTTTTTTTTTTGGTTAAACCTTCCAATCCTTTCCTGTACCAAGAAATAAAGCACAAGTGGTAGAAATTTGCCTCCAGGATTTTGTAAATAAATTTCTGGTGTGGTTCCCAGTTACAGGAAATGGAGCTGATAAACATGGCTAATTGGAGTCCCTCCCCTCCTCGATATGGAGAACATCTGTCTGCCACCAATTATGGTGGCAAACTTGGGAGGATTTTGAGTTCCACACAACATTGACCACAAGAGCCCCTGTACCAACTTGCCTTTTTTTCATCACACCGCCTGGGGAAACAGGTCCCTGAGTCCTCTCGGCTGCAGGCTGTAACAGAGCTTTGGTTAAGTTGCTGGTGCTCTGAGCATTAAGTTCAGTTTTCACACCTGTTGGCTTACCTCACTTAGTTGAGTGTCTGCACTTGTGTTGTAACCCAGGGCCAGCCACTGCCTTGGCCGGTCGCTGCCTCTGTGGAGTAAAGACTCAGTGAGAGACCAGGCTGCACCTGCCGCATAGCGGCCACTGACAGTCTGAGGAGCAGAGACAGCTGTCAGGATGGCACACTGCTACCTGCTCTGCCCCAGACCCCGCGTCCCACGAGACCTCCCTGTTCCGCTTCCCTCCACAACCCTCTTTCCTTCCCTTGCCTCTCCAACAGCCAGGATGTTGTCATCCTTCTAGAAAAAGCAAGAGCAAAAGAAAACCCTCCTCCTGTCAGAGACATTGATAAACAGCAAGTTGTGGAGAGTCCAAATGTTTTAATTCATTAGTCCTGGCAAACCTAAAATACAAACAGACTTGCTTCACAAGACAGGAATGTCTTCAGCATGACCCAATCGGTCTCTGTGTCTATTCCAGCAAACTGGCAAAGATAGCATGACTCCAGTCAGCAAAAATGTCGGCTGCTCCAATCAGGTCAGCTAGATCCAGCCAACTTGGACAGGCCACAAGCCAGTGTGCAGATGATAGCAGCGATGATCCTGGTTAAGAACGTGAGGTTTGAGGTTGAGCCCGTGTTGGACTTGATGACTTGATCCAGTCTACAAATGCAACCAACTGCAACAGGAGTCACTGGTAAATAGGAAGAATGGAGTGTTAGGATTTTTCAACCTTTTTAACAGCTATAAACCTGGATGTCATGAGTACTTAAAAATACTTGCACTGTGATGTTGAGGTTTAATAATTAAAATAAATATTAGCAGATTGCCAATATAAAGCTACTGCCTGGAAAGAAATCTTTGCAAAATGCTTATATAGATAAAGGACTGTTATCTAAAACACAGGAAGCACTTTTAGAATGTAACAATAAGAAGACAAACAGCCCGATCAAAAAATGAACAAAAGATCTGAACGTACAGCTCACCAGGGCAAATATACAGATGGCAAGCAAGCATAGGAAAAGCTTATCAACACCATATCATTAGGGAATTACAAATTAAAACAACAATGAGC
The DNA here is from genome assembly GCA_963574655.1 of Perodicticus potto. Classification (NCBI taxonomy): domain Eukaryota; kingdom Metazoa; phylum Chordata; class Mammalia; order Primates; family Lorisidae; genus Perodicticus; species Perodicticus potto. The sequence continues at coordinate 5,405 of CAUYRH010015367.1, read as the reverse complement.
TTCCACTACACACCTGCTAGATTAACCAACATTTAAAATACAGACAATATCAAATGTTAATGAAGTTGTAGAGCAACAGGAACTTTCATTTGTTGCTAATGGGAATGAAAACAGCACAGCCACTTTAGAAGACAGTTTGGTGGGTTTTTACAAAATGAAACATATTTTAACATCCGATCCAGGAGTCATACTCCTGGTTATTTCCCCCAATGAATTGGAAACTTATGTCCACATAAGAACCTGCATACATATAAACTTGTTTCCAGCAGGGTTTTTTGTACTTGCCAAAACTGGAAAGCAACCATGGTGTCCTTCCTTCCATGAATAAGTATACAAACTGTGGTACCTCGAGACAATGGAATCTTATTCAGGGGTAAAAAGAAATGAGCTCTTAAGCCACAAAAATAAATGGAGGAATTTTAAGATCATATTACAAAATAAAAGAAGCTAATCTGAAAAGGCTACCATGCTTAATGATATTCTGTAAAAGACAAAACTATGAAGGGGTGTAGGGAGAAAGAAGGGAAGGAAAAATAGGTGGGGCACAGGGGATTTTTAGGGCAGTGAAACTACTCTGTATGATACTGTACTGGTGCATGCATGCCATTACACATTTGCTAAAATCCATAGAATGTATAACACAAGGAGTGAAGTGGAATATAAACCTTAGTGAATAACAATATGTCAATATTGGCACATTGATTTAACATTATACCATAATAACACACATTAATAAAAGGAGAAACTGGAGGAGGAAGGGATGAGGAAATATAAGAAAATTCTGTAATTTTCACTCACTTTTTTCTGGAAACCTAGAACTGCTTAAAAAATAATTGAACAAATAAGTAAAAGAACTTAGCTTCCCTTAATATAATCAAGTAGAAGGCTCATTTTTTTATGATATATGCAGCAATGAAGTCATATAGATTCAGATAATTAGAACATTCACATATAAACCTATTCCGTCCAGGAATTATTATTACTATTTTGACATTATTTTATGGTGAATATTGTCACCTCATATAATGTGTTAGAATTTCTCAAATGAATCTCATATCACTATGATGATCAGTAAGTGTTGTCATCCCTGTTTGACAGATGAGCAAACTCATGTGCAGACAATATAAAGCAGTCTCAGGGATGAATGATTATTACAGAATAAAGAACACAGATGGGGTTCAGGCTTTCTAATTTCATGTTATTTTGACTACATTGGAATATACTCTGCATTAAAGACTTAATTGAATTTTTACTTTTATTTTGGTTTTGGTTTTGTTTTTTGTAGAGACAGAGTCTCACTTTGTTGCCCTCAGTAGAGTGCTGTGGCATCACAGCTCACAGCAACCTCCAGGTCTTGGGCTTAGACAATTCTCTTGTCCCAGCTTCCTGAGTAGCTGAAACTACAGGCGCCCGCCACAACGCCCAGCTATTTTTTTGTTGCCATTTGGCCAGGGCCCGGTTCGAACCCGTCACCCTCCGTATACGGGACCTGCGCCCTACCCACTGAGCCACAGGAGCCACCCATTACTTGAATTTTTAGTTGAGAATGAATCTGACTCTCAGCATTTGGCTCAAGGAGACAAAGGTCTGACTTTCTTCAGTGGTCTAGCATCCAGGTTCATTCACCTTTACCATGGTACCCAAGTTCAATCCCAAGGAAATCAAAGCTGAGCATCTTGTGTGTACCAAAAGGGAAGTAGATACCATATCCACACTGACTCCCAAGTCAGCCCCCTGGTTTGGCCTTCAGAAAAACTAGTGGGGGGTGGGGTGGGGCGGAACAAGATGGCCGACTGGAAGCAGCTTCCGAAAGAGGCTCCTGTCCAAAAGGAAAAATAACCTCCAGAAACCGCACAATTAAGCCGAAGACTGGGAGCCCAGTCAAGAGAGAGAAGTGATAACTGCAGGTCACCTTTGCTGAGGCAAGCTGCAACTCCAAAAAAGCAAGTTTCAGGTACAAAATTCGTCTGAAAGGAAAGTATCCATCCCCTCCCCCAAGAAAGCTGTGGGTTTTTTGCTTTTCTGTTTCCTTTCTTTTTTCTCTTCATTTGCTCCTGCAGGTTTTCTATAGACAAGTGGTGAACTGTGGAACTCTTGTCTCACCCCATGGAGAGTGCTATGGGAAGTGGGGTCTGCTTCCCCAGAGCGACCCTGATGTGACTCTGAACACTCTCTTGCTAGGCAGAAAAACTGAACTAAAGTTTTCCCCACCATTCTGAACTTATAGTACACCCTTGCCCCTTACCTGAAGAACGAGAAGCCTAACCCCCACTGATACTAAAGGAGGAAGACCTTGAGCAGCACCCCCCACTCCCTGCATGCCAGAACAAGTGCCCCACTGGCAAAAGACTCAGGGGGGTGGCTGCAAGACTCCCTCCCTCCAGCCAGAAAATCCGCCTACGACCACGACCACGGGCCCCATGCCCCATGCCCAAAGCCCGCCAGGCTTCTGCAGGCCCTCCCCTGGCCAGAAACTATGCAGGTGACTGTGTGGCCCCGCGCTCCCGACGCACCGACCCACACAGGTCCGCCTCTGGCCAGGGACTCCCACAGCAACCCTGCAGGCCTGCACCCGGCACCAGCAGGGCCTCCACAGACCCTCCACCAGTCAGGAAATGCTCCGGCTACCACGCAGCCCTGCGCCCCAAGCCTGAAGGGCCTCCACAGATCCGCCTTCTGCCAGGGACTCCACCAGTGACTGCAAGGCATCCACAGCTCTGCCCCTGGCCAGGAACTACCCTGGCAAATGTGTGGCCCTGCTCCCTGCACTTGACAGGCCACCACAGGCCCGCATTCTGCCAGGGACTCCGAGGGCGATTGCCAGGCATCCAGAGGTCTGCCCCTGGCCAGGGACTTCCCCGGCAACAGCACAGGCCTGTGCCTGGCACCCGCAGGGTCTCCGCAGGCCCGCCTCTGGCCAGGAACTACCCCAGTAACCGTGCGGCCCCACAGCCCAAGCCTGCAGGGCCTCCGCAGGGCCACCTTCTGCCAGGGACTCCACCAGTGACCGCCAGGCCTCTGCAGGTTCACCCCTGGCCAGGAAGTACCCCGGGGAACGTACGGCGCAGACGGGCCTCCAGAGGTCCGCCTTCTACCAGGGACTCTGCCAGCAACCGCCAGGCCTCTGCAGGTCAGCCCCAGCCAGGGACTCCCTGGCAAACACGCAGCACCTACGCCCTGCACAGGCAGAGCCTCCACACCACCATCTATGGACAGGAACTCCCCCGGTGACCCACACGGCCCTACGCCCTGCACAGGAAGGGCCTCTGCACCACTGCCTATGGCCAGGAATTCCTCCAGCGACTGTGCAGCTCTGCACCCTGCGCCTGCTGGGCCTCAGCATGCTTGCCTCCAGCCAGGTACTCCTGGAGACTCACAACCCATGTCCTTCCTCCCATACCCTCCCTGCATCTGCACCAGTCCCACCCATCTGGCCAGGGACTCCAGAAGCTGCAGGACTGGGGCCCTCCCTCTGGAGCCATCCCTGCCTATGCGTGGAGTCCTTCTCCAGGCCAGAGACTACTGGAGCCATGGGCTCTCTTTGCCAAAGTCACTAGGTGCCTGGCACTCCCAGAACTGTGTGCACCATCCCCTGCCCTGCTGCTGGATCCAGGGGTGCCACACTCTGGAGCTGCTCCCTCAGCCAGAACTCCCTGGCTGGGGCAGTCCCAAAGGAGTTAACACAGGGTGACTCCCTACAAAGTTCCAGCAACAATAGAGTGATCCCGCTGGGGTCTAATCTTGGAGAGACACCTTCCCAACTCTGAGGACAGCCAGAGGCAACGGTGAAAAACAATCATGGGGCAGAATCAAGAGAAAAACTCTGGAAATATGAATAATCAGAGTAGATCAACTCCTCCAAGGAACAACAAAGCAGAAACAGCACAAGATCCCTTCTGGATAGAAAATAAGATCAACAGAATGGAGGAAAAGATGGAATTAGAATTTCAAGCAGTAATCCAAAAGATGACACAAAAGATGTCTCAGGAATTCAACGAATTCAAAGGGGGCAGAGCAAGATGGCTGACTGGAAGCAGCTTCCAAAAAAGGCTCCTGTCCAAAAGGGAAAATAACCTCCTGAAACTGCACAATTAAGCTGAATGCTGGGATCCCAGCCATGAGAGAGAAGAGATACCTGCGGGTCACCTCTGCTGAGGCAAGCTGAGACTCCAAGAAAGCAAGCTTCAGGTACAAAATTCATCTGAAAGGAAAAGTGTCCATCCCCTCCTGCAAGAAAGCTCTGAGTTTCTTGATTTTCTGTTTCCTTTCTTTTTTTCTCCTCATTTCCTCCTGCGGGTTGTCTGCAGACAAGTGGTGAACTGTGGACCTCTTGTCTCACCCCACGGAAGAGTGCTGTGGGAAGTGGGGTGTGCTTCCCCAGAGCACTCCGGTGTGACTCTGAAAACTCTACTGCTAGGCAACAAAACTGAACTAAAGTTTTCCCCGCCATTCTGAACTTACAGTACACCCTTCTCCCCTTACCTGACGAACCGGAAGCCTAACCCCCCGCTGAGATTGAGGGAGGAGGTCCCTGAGCAGCGCCCCGACCCCCGTCTGCCAGAACAAGTGCCCCACTGGGAAAAGACTTGGGAGGAGGCCACAGCGAGCCTCCCTCCCTCCGGCCAGGGAATCCGCAGGCGTCTGCCAGGCCCTGCGCTCCATGCTTGCTGGGCTTCCACAGGCTCGCTGTGTGTTAGAGACTCTGCTGGTGACTTCCAGGCCTCTGCAGGTCTTCCACTGGCCAGGAGCTCCGCCAGCGACCACGCAGGCATCCACCTGGCACCCGCAGGGTCCCTGCAGGTCTGCCCCTGGTCAGTAAATCCCCTGGCAATTGTGCAGGCCTCTGCAGCCCCTCCCCTGGCCAGGAACTCCCCGGCAACTGCCTGGCCCTGTGCCCCATGCCTGCCGGGATTCCACAGGTCCACTGTCTGCTAGAGACTCTGCTGGTGACTGCCAGGCCTCTGCAGGTCCGTCCCTGGCCAGGAACTCCCCCGGCGACAGAACGGACCTCTGCCTGGCACACACAGGGCCTCTGCAGGCCAGCCCCTGGCCAGTAAATCCCCTGGAAGCCCTGCTCCTCAAGCCTGCAGGGCTTCTGCAGATCCGCCTTCTGCCAGGGACTCCGCCCATGCCTGCCAGGCACCCACAGTTCTGCCCCCAGCCAGGAACACTTCTGGCGACCACGTGGGCCTCCACCTGGCACCCACGGGGCGTCCGCAGGCCAACCTTCTGCCAGGGCCTCCGGAGGCAACCGCCAGGCCTCTGCAGGCCGGCCCCCAGCCAGGAACTCCCTGGGCGACCACCAGGCCCTGCACCCTGCACTTGCCAGGCTTCTGTAGACCTGCCTTCTATCAGGGACTCTGCCCAGACCACTAAGCTCTAGCCAGGGACACTTCCAGCAACTG
>CAUYRH010015366.1:0-13216 GCA_963574655.1 Perodicticus potto | reverse complement strand
TCTCTCCCTGGTTTATGGATCAAGGTGATGTTTGCTTCATAGAATGTGTTGGGCAGTATTACTTCTTTTTCTATATTTTGGAAGAGGTTTAGTAATATAGGTACTAGTTCTTCTTTAAAGTTTTGGTAGAATTCTGATGTGAAGCCATCTGGTCCTGGGCTTTTCTTTTTAGGGAGATTTTTTATAGCTGATGCTATTTCAGAACTTGATATAGGCCTGTTCAACATTTCCACTACGTTCTGGCTAAGTCTAGGAAGGTGGCGTGCTTCCAAATATTGGTCAATTTCCTTCAGATTTTCATATTTCTGAGAGTAAAGTTTCTTGTAATATTCATTAAGGATTTTTTGAATTTTTGAGTGGTCTGTTGTTATTTCATCTTTACGATTTATGCTTGATGAAATTAGAGATTTTAATCTTTTTTTTTTTCTGATTAGGTTAGCCAAAGGTTTATCTATTTTATTGACCTTTTCAAAAAACCATCTTTTTGATTTATTGATCTGTTGGATAATTCTTTTGTTTTCAATTTCATTTAATTCTGCTCTAATTTTGGTCATTTCTTTTCTTCTGCTGGGTTTGGGATTGGAATGTTCTTCCTTCTCCTGTTTCTTAGATGTCCCATTAAGTTGTTAACTTCCTCTCTTTCTGTTTTCTTGAGGAAAGCTTGTAATGCTATAAATTTCCCTCTTAGGACTGCCTTTGTCGTATTCCAGAGGTTCTGATAATTGGTGTCTTTTTTTTGAGACAGAGCCTCAACCTGTCACCCTGGATAGAGTGCTGTGGCATCACAGCTCACAGCAACCTCCAATTCCTGGGCTCAAGCGAGTCTCTTGCCTCCACCTCCCAATTAGCTGGGACTACAGGTGCCCACCACAACCCCCGGCCATTTTTTTGGTTGTAGCTGTCATTGTTGTTTGGCGCACCAGGGCTGGATTCGAACCTGCCAGCTCAGGTGTACATGGCTGGTGCCTTAGCCTGTTGAGCCACAGGCACCAAGCCATAATTGGTGTCTTCATTGTCATTTTGTTCCAAAAATTTGGTAATTTCCTTCTTAATTTCATCTATGACCCAGCTATCCTTCAGCATAAGGTTATTTAGCTTCCATGTTTTTGTATGAGTATGCATATTCCTGTTGTTGTTGAATTTAACTTTTATTCCATGATGGTTGGAGAAGATGCAAGGAGTAATTTCTATTCTTTTAAATTTACTGAGGTTAGACTTGTGACCTAAGATGTGATCGATTTTGGAGTATGTTCCACGGGCTGATGAGAAGAATGTGTATTCGATTTTATTAGGATGAAATGTTCTGTAGATGTTTGTTAAATCCAGTTGTTGAACGGTTAAGTTCAAATCTAAAATTTCTTTGCTTAGCTTCTTATTGGGGGATCTATCCCACACTGCCAAAAGAGTGTTGAAATCTCCAACTATTATGATGCTGGAGGAAATCAAGTTGTTCATGTCCATTAGAGTCTCTCTTATAAATTGAGGCGCATTTGGTTGGGAGCATAAATATTAACAATTGAAATCTCATCATATTGAGTAGTACCTTTAACAAATATGAAATGTCCATTTTTATCCTTCTTTACTTTGGTTGGTTTAAAGCCTATTGCATCTGTGAATAAGATTGCAACACCTGCTTTTTTTCTGTTTCCCATTTGCTTGAATATAGATGACCATCCCTTCTCCTTGAATCTAAATTTATCTTTTAAGATAAGATGAGATTCTTTTATGCAGTAGATATCTCACCTGAGATTTTGTATCCAGTCAGCCAACATATGCCTCTTTAGAGGACAATTTAAACCATTCACATTTATTGAGAACAATAATAAATCTTTAGAAAGTCCAGTGGACATTTTTAATCCTTTCATCACTGTGGAAGTTGAAATTTGATAAAAAGTTTCTGGATGAGTTTACTTTTGTGGTGGAGGATTACGCTGCCCATTATGGAGGATAGGTTTGAGAATATCCTGGAGAGCTGGTTTAGTTATAGCAAATTTCTTCAACATGTCGATGTCATTAAAGTATTTAATTTCTCCATCATGAATGAACTCAGTTTAGCTGGATACAGGATCCTGGGTTGAAAGTTCTTTTGTTTTATGAGATTAAAAGTCGATGACCATTTTCTTCTAGCTTGAAAGGTTTGGTCAGAGCGATCTGCAGTTATTCTAATATTCTTCCCCTTGTAGGTAATGGATTTCTTATGTCTAGCTGCTTTCAGAATTTTGTCCTTCATATTAACTTTAGTGAAGTTAATTACGATGTGCCTGGGGGATGTCTTACTCGGGTTGAGTTGTGCTGGAGTTCTGAAACTGTCTGTTATGTGAATTTCGGTATCTCTTGGCATGTCTGGAAAGTTCTCTTTCATAATCTCATAAAGAAGAGACTCTGTGCCTTGTGATACCACTTCATCCTTTTCAGGTATCCCTGTAAGGTGAATATTGGTTTTCTTTGAGTTATCCCAGAGCTGTCTGAGAGAATGATCCATTTTTACCTTCCATTTCTCTTCCTCTTTGGAAGTTTGGGAGCATTAGAAAGCTTTGTCTTCCATTTCAGAAATCCTTTCTTCTGCTTGCTCCATTCTGTTACTAAGAGATTCTACTATTTCTCAGATCTTTGAGGGCTGCAACTTCTTGTCTCAATGTGTCAGAATCTTTGGTCATTTTGTCTTTGAGTTCATTGAATTCTTGAGACATCTTTTGGATTACTGGTTGAAATTCTAATTCCATCTTTTCCTCCCTTCTGCTCATCTTATTTGCTATTCAGACTCTAAATTGGATTTCTGACATCTCAGCCATTTGCTTATACAAGGGGTCTTGTGCTGTATCTACCTTGTCATTTCTTAGGGTAGTTGATCTACTCTGATTATTCATATTGCCAGAGTTTTTCTGTTGATTCTGCCTCATGATTATTTTTCACTGTTGCCTATGACTGTCCTCAAAGTTTGGGAGGTGTCTTTCTTAGATCAGACCCTGACAGGATCATTCTGTCGTTGCTGGATCTTTGTAGGGAGTGACCCTGTGTAGCTCCTCTGGTACTGCCCCAGCCCGGGAGTTCTGGCTGTGGGAGCAGCTCTAGAGTGTGTCACGCCCAGATCAAGGAGCAGGGCATGGGATGGTGCACACGGTTCTGGGAGTGCCTGGCACCCGGTGACCTTTTCAAAGGCAGCCCATGCCTCCAGTGGTCTCTGCCTGGGAGGAGGGCTCTGAAGGGAGGGCATAGGTCACATGGCCTCCTGAGTTCTTGGCCAGATGTGCAGGTCTGGTGCAGAGGCGGAGAGGGTATGGGAGGACGTGGTTGTGCAGTTTCCAGAGTTCCTGGCCCAGGCTGGCCTACGGAGGCCTGGCAGGTGTGGGTGGCAGGTGGAGGCCTGGTGGGGGGCGGCATGCAGCCGTGCAGGGGTCCCAACGAGGCACAGAGCAGAGCTGCTGGGGGTCCTCTCAGAGTCCCTGACCGCTGCTTGCATTGGGCTGAGGCCAATCGGAGTCCCTGGCTGCTGCGGGTGGCAGGCCGAGGCCTGGTGGGGCAAAGATTGGTGCTTTTGTGGGGGTCTCGGTGGAGTCTCTGGCCGCTGCAGGCCCTGGGCAAGTTACAACAGGGTGTGGATCAGAGCTGGGCGGGGGTTCTGGTGGAGTCCCTGCCCACAGTGGGCTGTGAGCCGAGGCCCAGAAGAATCCCTGGCTTCTGTGAGCGGGGGCCAAGTCTCGGTAGGACTCGCATCAGAGCCCTGCAGGGGTCCCAGTGGGGTCCCTGGCCGAGGCGCAAGGTGGGTGGCAGGCCAAGGCCTGGCATAGTCCCTAGCCACTGCGAGCAGAGGCCCAATGCCCGGGGAGGCATGGATCAGAGTTTGCGGTATTCCTGGCGGAGTTCCGGGCCACAGCTGGCAGTGGGCTGAGGCCTGGTGGGGCACCAATCAGGGCCATTGGGGGGCCCGGTGGAGTTCCTGGCCATTGTGGGCAGCAGGCTGAGACCTGATGGGGCCCAGATCTGAGCCTCGGGGGGGTCCCAGCAGAGTCCCTGGCTGGGGTGGGTGGCAGGCTTGGCGGGGCGCAGAGTGGAGTCCCTGGCTTGGGGGCTGGTGGGTGCTTGGCAGGGCCCCGAGTCTCTTACCTGGCGGGCTGCCTGGTCCAGCAGACGAGAGGGTGGGTACTGCTCAAACCCTCCTCCTTCAGTTTCAGCAGGTGTCAGGCCTCTGGTGCATCAGGTAAGGGGGGAAGGATTTACCGGAAGTTCAGAATGGTGGAAAACTTTAGTTCAGTTTTTCTGCCTGAAGCTTGGTTTCTTGGAGTCATAGCTTGCCTCAGCAGAGGTGACCTGCAGTTCTCTCATCTCTCTCATGGCTGGGGTCCCAGTCTTCGGCTCAATTGGGTAGTTTCTGGAGGTTATCTTTCCTTTTGGACAGGAGCCTCTGTCAGAAGCTGCTTAGGCCATCTTGCCCCTCCCCCCCATCTATTTTATAAAGATAGTTATTGTAGGCAAGTAAGTGACCTCCAGAGATGTTCATGCCCTTAAGCCTTGAAAGGTGTGACTACCCTACCTTACAAGTTCAGAGTCTTGAGATTGAGAAATTATTTTGGATTATCCAGATCAGCTCAACCTAATAACTCAAGTCCTTAAAAGTATAGAACATTTCTTTGGCACAGACAACCAGAGAGATAGTAGCATGAGAAGGACTCAGCCCACCATTTGACTTTGGGGGTCCATGAACCAGAGACTGTGGGAAGCCTCTAGGAGCTGGTCAAGATAGGGAAAGAGAATGTGCCCTTGAGCCTCCAGAAAAGAACACAGCCCTTTTGCCATCTCAGCTTCCACCCCAGGACACTTGTGTCAGACTTCTGATCAACTGAGCTGTAGGATAATACATCTGTGATGGTTAAGCCACCAGTTTGGGAGGGTTTATGACAGCAGCAATAGAAAAATGGTATTGTGAGTATACAAGAAGGAAGGATAGGAAGTGTTTGTACTGAGCAATCTCCTCTAGAAGAAAAATTATTTTAACATTTTGGATTCTGGCACTGTTGGTAGGCAGAATCTACAATAGCCTCTAAGATTCCTGGCCCTGGGTTTATGCACCGTTTTCCCAGTTATTCAATCAATCCCTCACATGAGTGCCACTGCAAAGAATTTCACAGATGTAACTAACGTCCTATATCCACAGACCTCAAAATAGAGCATTATATGCTATGGGCCTGAGCTAATCAAGTGAGCCCTTAAATGGCATGGGACTCTCCTTGGCAAAAGAGAGTCAAAGAGTGAGAAGAATTTGATACTATGGCTGGCTTGGAAGGTGAAGTGGTTCATTACTTGTTGCAAGATTGTGGGCAGCCTCTAAGAGCTGAAAGTTACCCTCAGATGACAGCCAGGAAGAAAATAGGGATCTCAGTCCTACAGACACAAGGATGTGAACTCTGCCAATAATGTGAATGGGCTTGAAGGTGACTCACAGCTCCAGATGAGAATATAGCCAGTGACACCTTGATTTAGCTTTGTAAAACGCTGTCCAGAAACCCCACCCATGGGTTCATAAGTGGATCTTGTTTTAAGCAACTAAATGTGTGGTGATCTGTTACATAGCAGTAGAAAGCTAATATGAGCATACTGTTGTGAGGTAATATTTAAAAGTTATATAAAACTTTGTTTCTGCCAACGACAGCATTTACAAAGCACCCGAGAAAAGGCACTGGCACAAGACTGCATGCTTTTAAGCCCATTTCACAATGCACGTGGCACAATGCCTGTGTATTGCAAACTCAAATGAACATAGTTTGATTTGAATTTAAAAGACTCTCAAATCTCATTTTATGTTGAGGATCTGTTTAAGGGATGTTCACCTTTAAACACCTCCACTCTTATTTTTGATTTGTTTTGTTTTAGTTTAGTTTCTTTTCTTTTTTTTTTTTTTTGAGACAGGGTCTTGCTCTGTCACCCCTGGTGGAGTACAGTGGTATCATCATAGCTCACAGCAACCTCAAACTCTGAGGCTCAGGCAATCTTCCTGCCTCAGCCTCCTGAGGAGCTGGGACTACAGGTATGTGCCACCATGCCTGACTAATTTTTCTATTTTTTATAGAGACCAGTCCTGCTTTTGCTCAGGTTACTCTCAAACTCCTGACCTCAAGTGATCCTTCTGCCTTGACCTTAATATCTAAGGCCGGACAGGTGTGATCACCAGGCCTTAAACATTTCCACTTTTACAATGTCCTCTTTTATTTTTTTATTTGCTAAAACAGCACTAGTCTGTTTAAAAAGATGAAACATATTCCTATCAAAAGACAAATATTTGATTGTACCTCTCAAGTATGAAAACAGACCCCAGGGCACTGCATAGGGAGAAACTGCCCAGCATACGCCTGCTCTGTCTTCAGCACACAGGTAATGAGCACACTCTACCCATCTTGCTATTGTTACTAATAGAAGCAATCAGGGTCTGGTGAGGAAATGTCACAGGGCATCAAGTCTTAGCCGAGTGCATGCAGGCCCCCAAATTGCAAATACTACCTACTTTTGTGTCCTGATTCATTCTTGTAGCCTATCTGCTAGAAGTCAAAATGTACTTAAGACCAAGGACTTAGAAGAGGAGGTAACAAAGCTTAAGAATAAAAGAATAGTACTAATACTGAAGTCAGAATTTACATTTAGGAACAATAAAAGATGACTGTAGCAAAAAGAACACGGACCTCCGTTTGCTGATTTGTGGAATGAGGGTTGGCAAGAGAACCTGGTGGGATCCATTAACACAGCTCAGCCAACTTTCTCTTTGGCGGATTTTTACCAGGATTCCAGGTTGCAGATAAACAGAGGCCTACAACAGGATATTTCTAATGGAAGCTGCAGTCTTTCACCGCTTTCTATGGTTTAATCAGAAGAACACATAGAATAATGTATGTTGTGTTAAGATTAAATGTAAACTGTAGTATTAACGTGAACCTTAAGAAAATATTTGAGTGAATAATAAGACTCAAAATATAACGGTCTTTTTATCATTTGTTTATTTAAAATACTTTATAGCTAATAAAAAGAATTCTTACAATTAGGAGTGTTTTAAAGAAAAAATCTTTTGTTCATTTAAATGTGTTCACTATGGAGGCAGAAATTTTAAACCTGTGGGAAACTGATAGTAAGTGGCAGGCTGTCTAGATCAGCACTGTAAATGTAAAGTGTTATTTGATTTACATTTAAGATTTTTAGTGCTATTTATCACATAATTTAATGAGATATCTTTATTCTAATCTGAACAACTTTTTAGAAAACTTGAATCACAAGTACAGATATTGACTAGAAATAATGATCTGTTAACCTTACAAGATGATAGTTTTAGAGATCAATATTGTGCATGTGAAATCTATTGTTTGGAGATCTGCTTTTATGGCAAGTTTATTTTGAGTTGAAAAGACGAGGGGAAATTTTTTTTGTATGCTTTCTTAGGTCATATACTGTTTAAATTGTTTTTTCTTTTAGGAGTGTTATTTAAAAAACATTATCATCATCAAAAGTAAAAGACACTAGTTACTCATAATTTGTTCAGTGTCAACATTGGACCTATTGTAATATTCCCAGTCAGAAGTGAATGCCTCTGTACCTGGATACAGAAAAAGGTACTTCCCAGTTTGGGACACTATTACTAAAATGATTCTTGGAGACAAAAAAGGAATTATTCTTTTATAGGTATATATAGTAATCTCTTCATAAAACATAAAAATACCAAACAATATATGGGTGTGACTCAACATTTTGTTGGTGCAACTTGAAGCAAAATAAAAAACACCTACTTAGTCCATTTGCACTGAACTGGGGGACCCCAGGAGGCCAACACCTCAAGCCCTCCACAGGAGAAATATGGGTGTGGCCCCTTCTAATGATCCTCCCAGGCCTTTATTGAAGTCTCAGGCATGAGAAATACAGTGCAGTGGCAATCTTCAAAGAGAGAATCAAGGTTGAAATACAAGGAGTTTTTCTTTAACTGCCCAATTTAACTCTTACACATTCTGTTTACTGCACTTCTGTCTTGACTTTTCCTTATCAGCACTCAGTATGACTTAGTGTTGGGACAGTGTGCTGTGTCTGGTGAGTACTGTTTTTAGTACTCAGGGACAGCAGTGATACTTGGCTTTTTTCCAGATCACTCTGTCCCTAGTACCTGGCACTTTTTTTTAACCCTATGCTCTATCCCACAAAATTTGACCTTTGGAAGTCCAATCTACTGTAAAAGATGTATTGGCCATATGTGTATTGGCTGTGGACACAGAGCTCTCCACTATTAGGATAGGTCTCATTGCCAGCAACCCATGTGGAATTGTGGGCTTTGTAGGCAAAACAACTATAGTAGTCATGATACAAACCATGTTTAGAACAATTTAATCCTCCAACTGGGGCAATTTTGGGTTAAAAAATCTGATTTGAATGTCATTGGTTATTACACTAACTGAATCTTTAGTATCACTCAGTGATCACTTTTATGGATCATAATTCACTGATGTTATTAATTCAATTTTACTGCTGTTCCTTTGTACCTGGGTGACGGTGAGATATTTGAGTACCACCAGGTAGGAAGGGTTTGTGTGGTAACTAGGCAGCTATGCTGGAAACACCAGATTGTGCATCTGGTCTTTCTCCTAAGTTTAGCTTTAATTTTTATGGCTAGACCCTGCCAGAGGGTCAAATCTCTAATAATCTGGTATAGAGAATAACATTATTAAAGCATACGAGAGCTTAGACAAAGAAAAAGGAAAGAGGTGCACTCTCAGATGTTGAATTAGTTATTACATAAATAACTGTGCTTTCAGTAATAATGAGGTGAAAAATATTCAATAGCACTTAATAAGTGTTTCAACACAGAAAACAAGGTCTAGAAGAGTTTATTTTGGAGAAGCATTGTTTTCCAACCTTAAATTTATGACCAATAGCTGGCTAATGAATACTATTTAAACTTGGAAGTTGTTTATTTTTACAGGATTTTGTCTGGGATTCTTTTCAATTTATTCTCAACATTTTTAGAGTGTCAGTTAAAAAGCTTGCCAGTAGCTGTGCATTTTATTCTATGGTCAATAAGATTTCACAGAAATACAAAAATTTCAGCCCAAATTAAAGGAGATAGTCTGTGACCTGCCGTTCTTGATAATTCCAGGTGTTATTAATTCCATCTAATTCAGAATTCACAAGATTATTTTCCTAAAATAGACAAGCTCGAACACACTTTTTAAAAGGGATCTTGAGGACCTTTTAAGATATTCAGCTACAGTTCAGGTGAAACTCTACTGAACTGTAGAGGTTGGCACAGTCTCGCCTAAGTACCTCAGAATCTGTTCCTGTGGGCACTGCTAATGTGACTGGATTACATTTTCACCAGTCATGGTGAGGCTTCATTCAGGCCTGTTCTCATAGTTAACTTTCAGCATTTAGCTATTCTCAACAAAAATTAGACTAATTTCACTTCCAGCAGCTTGGCAACCTGCCCCTCCAACCTACCATCTGCCACTCCTGCTGCTTTAATGGTTACCCACCCCCCAATATCAAACTTACCCTGAAAGAAGTACATTTCTTTCTCATAGAGTCCTGAACAGGTGCCATAACTGGCAGGCAGCATTCCCCAGGCAGTGATACTAGATCTTAGGCTTCACAGATCTGCAACATGTGGTTTCAAAGTTGGCCAGGCTCGCTGGGAAGGGTAAGAGAATGAGGGATTCATGGTGGAGGCTTCAAAGGGTCAAGCCTGGAAATGGTGCGTCTCACCTCCACTCACAGTCTATTGGCTCTGGCTCAGTCACATGGCTACTTCTAAGTTCAGAGGATGGTGGGAAATATAATCTGGCTTTGGGCCCAGGAAGAGGAACTGGTTTGGTGAATAGGTAGACAGTCTCCACCACATATACCATGACTGAACTACATATTTCAGTAATGTTTAAAACTTTGATTACTTTTACCTTTGTCATGTTACTTCTGATTTCTTGCATGTGAATTTCTTAAATTATTTCAATTTATCTCTATAAAATCTTTCTAAAATATTGGTGTATATGTTTTCAAGATATAAATGACTCTAAACATACATGCACATTAGGTATGTATGTACATGTGTGTATTATATATGTGTATATATATGTATATATACATTTTATATACAAGCATAAGATGTGTGTATATACCTGAGTAATTCAAGGTCAAGTAGTTAGGGTTATAAGCAGAACTTGAGACCAGGATTAATAACTTTGGGTCCACTATATGATTTCATTTTATTATACTTCATTTGTCGATTGGGGTTAAAGGGTCCATGAGTTAATACTTTTGATCATTCTCATCTCTACTTTAAATTACAGTAATGAACAGTAAATATCTAGGAAAATATATAAAAATTAAAGCCACAAGGGATCCGACACTGGGATCTTTTTGTAATTACCTTTGCCACGCCACTTCTTCCAATTTTTTCCTTTAGTGTTAATTATTTCTTTATCAGATTGGCTCAGAGGTTTATTATTCTCACCCTGAAACTTGAGGAGTTGGAAAGAGACATAGACAGATTCAGGCATATAAAGAGATAGATACCTAGAGAAAAGAGAGAAAAAGGATCGGTTGGTCATTAGATTGAGATAGATAGGTAGATGGGTAGATGGATGAAAGAAAGAACAAAAATGGATAGGCAGATAGACGTGGAATAGACTGAACTTTCTAAAAGTTACAAGTATGTGAAAACTAAACACACAAAATTTACTGCCTTTTCCCATGTCCAACAAAGGGATAGCAACAAAGGGGTAACAAATGAGGGAATAGCAGGAAAAAACAATAGTATGTGTCAGTACAAAAAGGATCTGGAACTTGAATCAGAACTATGACTATAAACAACAAGAGGAGCTGGTAGATCTAGGTGGGTTGTGACAGGCTTTGAACCAGTAACGATGACACCACCATCTCCGTGCCAATTCTCAGCATGGACAGCTGCTTCTCATTACCGCTGCCAAGTAGGAGTCCAAGAGAGAGGAATCCAAATGTGTTGTTCATAAAGGAATAGCTAAAATTCACATAAACTTGGGGAGGAATTAGCTATTCAGTGCAGAACCACCCGGGGTAGGAAAAACTACCCCAACATGGACTGTCAACATTACAAATAGTAAGGAGAACAGAGAGCCATCCCAGGGCGGAGGGAGGGGAGATGTTTTATTGTGGTCCGATAAGGTGAGTAATAGAGAAGGATTGTTTCCAGGCAGCTGCTGCCCATTAGCCAAAGGTGGTGACAGACTGCAACAAGAAGCCTTCAGACAAAGTCATGTGCAAGTCTATGCACCCCAGAAACTCTATTGAAGATAGTAGATTGATCATGCGCCAAGTTTGACTGTGGCTAGAATGTTCTCTGGGCAAAGGGAAGAAGGCCAGGCTTGGATTGCCCATATGTCTTAAACACTTAATGAAAAATTATATTAATTCCTTTGTGTCCTCTGTTACTCATCCAAGAGACTGGATATGATTCCAATTGTCTTTATTGGCCTCTGATGACTGAAATAGACATTTCTTAGCTTTCTTTCTCTCTTTTAATTTCTTAATTTCTTAATTTTATTTGTCGAATTTCAACTTTAAACTTACTGAAGGTAGAACGTTCTGACCTCATACTGCGTGCCCCATCTCATCTGAATGGTTTGTCTCTTGCAATATCCATTACAACCCCCCGCCCCCGTTAAGGATACAATTTCTAAAAGTCACATTTTAGAAATGAGGAAACTGATTTGCTTAAGGACATACAGCTATTAAATAGCAGAACCATAAAATTTATTGTATGTCTCTGTTCAAAGTTCATGCTGTTTTCCCTAGAAAAGAAGGTATTCGCTCTGATACCGGTTTTGAACTTGAAAGATGTTCTAGTCTTCCCCACACAGTTGACATAGCAGCTTTTCCCTCTTTCTTCCATTCTATGCTTTGGAGGCAACATTGGAGCCCTGATCACTGTGTTTCTTGTAATTTCTGGCAAGTCACTTCAGTTCAGTTTCTCCAATGGTGAAATGATGTCACAATTCTTCTGGTTGTGACAAGTCCCTACCCCGAGCGGCAGGATGTGCCATCTCCCAGCTACACTCCTCACTGCAACCGCTGTGAAGAACCGAAGGGAGAGCTTTCCCCTGCCAGCGAATGCCCCTTTCCTTTCTGACCTCATTGTAGATGAGGCTTTTTAAAAACATAACATCAGTTTCCCACATGTGCAGCTGAACTTGAGCCTTGCCATCGGTCCCTTCACTCCTCTGCAGTCATCAGCTAGGACGTGGTAGGAAGACCCGTTTGTTCTTCCAGCCACAACAGAGTGTTTTCCATCTCTGTAGAATGACAGCTGACTAAAGGTATTTATCCCAAGGGAGTGATGTCTAACCATCTCTGAAAATCTGGCTGCAGATGTAAAGTTATGCCTCTGTTCCTACTGACTGGGTATGCGCTTTTGTGATTTTTGTCTTATTATAGGAGCAAGTCATAGGTGAGCTTGGTCATTTCAGATACCCACTTTATGGAATCAATTCATAAAACCAAGGTAAGAACATAATTCTTTCTCATTTGTGCCTGTGAACTTTCTCAGCTGGCAAGGCACATCTTTCCTGTTTAGTATAAAACCCCTCTAAACCTCATGTGAAGTGATCTATTTTCTCAAACATTTATTCAGTCAGCCTTACGTATCCATTTAACACAGCTAAGGGCAAGTTACTTCTCCGATGATACACTTCCCCACTTGGGCCCCAAAGTGGCCCCAAATAATATGAACTTATGTAGAATTATTATACGAGTCAGGAAAATGCAGGAAAGTGGCCTTCTTTTTTTATGTAAAATACTTGTCAATCACTGTAGAAGATAAAAAAAGATGATTTCATAAGGAAACGGATCAGGTCCTCCAGAAGTTGCAGTCCTGTAAGAGAAATAAATAGCAATCACCAAAGTCTGTGGCATGCTGTGTAGTTGAAAACCAAGGAAGATTGGAGAAAAATACTTTTAGAATTATAAGACATGATGTTTTAGATGAGAGATTTGAACTCAGCTTTAAAAGATGAATAGGATTTGGCACTCGAAAATGGGGGAGACAGAACATAATTATTTCTTGAAGGTGCAAGGGGAGAATAAATTTTTTTTTTTTTTTGAGACAGAGCCTCAAGCTGTCACCCTGGATAGAGTGCTGTGGCATCACAGCTCACAGCAACCTCCAATTCCTGGGCTCAAGCGAGTCTCTTGCCTCTGCCTCCCAAGTAGCTGGGACTGCAGGCAT
>CAUYRH010015364.1:0-11950 GCA_963574655.1 Perodicticus potto | reverse complement strand
GTGGTACCTAATTTGGAAAGCGTGTCACGTTCCAGAAGGGGAACTGGACAGGAAGGCAATATTAAAAGGAATGTATAAATAAGAAATTGCCAATTATGTAGTGTAAAAAAGGAGTTTGACATGGATGGTGGGAAAAACCTTATGGGCTACAGGAAGGAGGACTACTGACTTTTTTTTTAAAAAAAAAGCTGAAAATTTAGTTTTTGTGTTTAAAAGAAAAGGCGATCATTTTTTTAAATTTTTTTTTTAATTTTTCATTATTTTTTATTGAGTCATAACTGTGTACAATGATTCAGGCTTGGAGTACAGTGTGCGGGCTTCCCATACAATCGGAGATATTTTTATCCACCTGATTACTGTAACATTCATGCTATTTTCTCATCTACTATATGAAAACAATTTTGATCCGTATTTAGAAGATTTCTCCTGACCCTTCACATATGCACCACAAGTGTGATCTCACCCTTTATCATCTCTCCCCCCACCCTCTCCCTCCCCTTCCCTCCCTCACCCCTTTCCCCATCTTATTCGTTTTTATCAGTTTAAAATAGCTGAGAAGGAAGGCAATTAGTAGTCCTCTGGAATCATGAATGGGTATATAGGTGCTTCTGCAACTCTGCTCTCTGAGTCAGTCAAGAGAAAGAACTAAGCCTCAAGCTAACCAACCTACTTGTCTCTGAGAGCCTTTGGAGTCTTCTTCATAAATTCTTTGCCAAGGCCAATGTCTGTAAGCATTTTTCCAACATTCTCTTCCAGAATTCTTATAGTTTTGTGCCTTAGGTCAAAGTGTTATCAATAGTGAATTAAGTTTTGTGAGTGGTGAGAGGTATGGATTGTGTTTTAATCTTCTATTTGTGGCTATCCAATTTTCTCAGCACCAATTATTAAATAGTGATCCTTTTCCCCAGTGTATATTATTGCCTGCTTTGTCAAAGATCAGATGGCAATATGAGGACGGTTTTATATCCAGGTTTCTGTTCTGATCCATTGGTCAATGCCTCCATTTTTGTGCCAGTACCAAGCTGTTCTGGTTATGATAGCTTTGCAGTATAGCTTGGAGTTGGGTAACGTGATGCCTTCCAATTTGTCCTTTATGCCTAAGGTTGCTTTGGCTATTAGGGCTCTTTTCTTGTTCCCTATGAAGCATAGAATTATTTTATCTAGATCTGCAAAAAATTACGTTGGCATTTTGATGGGGGATTGCATTGGATCTGTAGATCACTCTGAATAGTAAGATATTTTAACAATGTTGATTCGACTGATCCATAAGCACAATATATTTTTCCTTTTGTTTATATCCTTGGAGATTTCTTTCTTTCTTTCTGGGACAGAGTCTCACTATGTCACCCTGGGTAGAATTCCATGGCATCACAGCTCACAGTGACCTCAAAATCTTGGGCTTAAGCAATTCTTTTGGCTCAACCTCCCAAGTAGCTGGGACTACAGGCGACCACCACAACACCTAGCTATTTTTTAGTTGCAGTTGTCATTGTTGTTTAGCAGGCCCAGGCCAGGCTCGAACCCACCACCTTTAGTGTATGTGGCTGACACTCTACTCACTGAGCTACAGGTGCTGAGCCTATCCTCTGAAATTTCTTTCATCAGTGACTCATAATTCTCCCTATAATGGTTGGTATTTTACCTCTTCAGTTAAATATATTCCAAGTTATTTTTCTTTGTTGCTCTTGTGAAAGGTAATGAATCTTTGATTTGATTCTCAACTCTACTGTTGGTGTATAGGAATGCTCTTGATTTATGAATATCAATTTTATAACCTGAGCCTTTGCTGAATTTATTTTTCAATTCCAGGAGTTTGTTGGCAGACTTTTTGTGGTTTTCTATATATAAGATCATACACATATCATCAGCAAAGAGTGATAGTTTGACCTCTTCTGTAACCTCTATGGAAAGTCATATGGAAATATCTCAAAGACTAAAAGTAGACCTTCCATTTGTCCCAGAAATCCCACTATTGGATATTTACCCAAAGGAAAAAAGTCATTTTGTCAGAAGGACACATTCACTCCAATGTTTATTGCAGCACAATTCACAGTCAGCAAGATTAGGAATCAACCCAAGTGCCCACAACACATGAGTGGATTAAAAAGATGTACAGGGAGTACTACTCAGCCATAAAAAATAATGAACTGTTACCTTTTACACCAACCTGGATGGCTCTGGAAGCAATTATTCTAAGTGTCACAAGAATGGAAAAACAAATACCACATGTACTCACTATTAAACTGAAACTAATTGATCAACACCCAGGGGTACATTTGGTAGTAAAACTCAATGGAAAGTAAGCAGTTGAGAGGTGGCAGGAAGGGAGTGGTAAATACATACCTAATGGTTATAATGCACACTAACTGAATGATGGGCACACTTATACTTAACTTTGACTCAAATTGTATAAAAATAATTCATGTAACCAAAACATATGCACCTCTATAGTATTCTGGGGGGAAAAAACTATAGGAAAAATTAACAGCAATATTAGTTGGGATTTTTTCAAAACAATAAAGAAAATTGACACACTCTTAATTAGACTAAGAAAGCAAAATATTCAAGTAAAAATAAATAATAAAATCAGAAATGAAAGAGGAAATATTATAAGGGAGTCTTCAGAAATAAAATGGTTTATAAAACATGATTTAAACTGTTATATGACTACAATTAGATAGTCTAAAAAAATGGACACATTCCTAGAAACATACAACCTATCAAGAATGAATTAAGAATAAGTAGAAAGTTATAATTAATCAATAATAAACAAGTGAATTGAAGTAATAACTGATAACTCCTAGAAACTGTTAGAACTAATGAAAACATTTAGTAAAGTCGCATGATGACAAATCAACATACATAACAAGTTGTCTTTCTTTACACCAGTAATGACCTATCTCAGAAGAAAATCTAGAAAACAATCCCACTTACATGTAGAATAGTAACAAAAAGAATAAGATACTTTGGAATAAATATAACCAAGGGGTAAAAAATCTGTATGCCAAAAACTATAAAATTTTACTGAAAGAAATTGAAGAAGACACAAATAAATGGATATATAGCTCATGTTACTTGGAGTGGAAGAATAAATATTATAATGTATGTTAAAGTTATATACAGATTCAACACCTTCTACATCAAAATTCCACTGCCATTTTTTTTTTAGAAATAAAGAAAAATTATAAAATTGTATGAAAACACAAAGGCCCCAATAACCAAAGCAATCTTGAGAAAGAAGAAGAAAGAGATATCACACTTCCTGGGTTTTGAATTATATTACAAAACTATAATAATCTAACCAATATGGCATTAATATAGCTACATAGATCAATGGATTACAATGGAAGGCGTAGAAATAAACCCAAGCATGCACAGTAAACTGATCTTTGAAAAGGGTGGTGAGAATATGCAACAGGGAAAGGATAGTCTCTTCAATAAGTGGTACTAAGTAATGTGAATATCTACATCCAAAAGCATGAAATTAGATATTTATAAAGTGCAAAAATCAACTCAAAATTGATGAAAGACCTAAGCATAATACCTGAAACTGTAAGAAAAAGAAAACTTAGGGAAAATTACCCTGATATTGGGCTTAGCAATGATTTTTTGGATACCACATCAAAAGTTAAATCCACAAAGGTAAGAATAAACAGATGAGACTACATCAAACTAAAAATATTTTGCACAGCAAAGGAGACAAATCAACAAAATGATAAGGTAGTCCATGTATTGGGAGATCATATTTGCAAACTATATATTTGATAAGGAGTTTATATCCAAAATACATAAAGAATTTTCACAGCTCAATAGCAAAAAAATAAAAATAGAATTGATTTAAAAATAGACAAAGGACCTGAATAAACACATTTCCCAAAAAGACATAAAATAGACAAAGGGTTTATGAACAGATACCAACAGGTATATAAAAGGTACTCAGCATCAGTAATTATCAGGGAACTGCAAATCAAAACCATGATATCACCTAACACCTGTGAGGATGAGTATTATCAAAAGACAAGAGATAGCTAGTGTTGGCAAGAGTGTGAGTCAAAGGAAGCCCTTTCACAGTTTCTAAAAGTGTAAATTGGTACAGTCATTACAGAACACAATTGTGCGACTTTGTTTTTAATTATTAAGTCCTATTCTGGTTTTATATTCAAAGGAAATGAAACCAGTACCTCATGAAGATAACTGAATTTCCACATTCATTGCAGCATAATTCACAATAGCTAAGATTCAGAAATAGTCTATCTGTCTGTGAATGGATGAATGGATAAATAAATTGTGGCATGCACAATTACTATTAAAACTATTATTCAGCCTTAAAAAGAGTATATCCTGCCATTTGTGGCAAAATGGATAAATCAGAAGGACATTGTGCTAACTGAAATAAACCAGACACAGAAAGAAAAATGTTGCACAATCTCACTTGTGTATAGAATCCATAATAGTTAAATATGTAGAAACAGGGAGTAGAATGGTAGATACCACAGGAGTGGGCAGGAATTGGGGAAAGGTTGGTCAATGAGAACAAAGTTGTAGTAATATAAGATGAGCAAGTCTAGAAATCCAATATTCAGTATGATAACCATAGTTAATGATATTTTATTGTATACTAGAAATTTGTCAAGAGAATACATTTCAATTACTTTCAACACACACAAAAACAGCTAACTGTGTGAGGAGATGGGGATGTGAATTTGCTAAACTCCAGTAACCATTTCACTCTGTGTACATATAAAGACATCATGTTGTATACCTCAAATATATAGAATAAAAATAAAGAATAGTTTCAATAAGCTATGTTTGAAGAATAATAACATAATTGGGCATCCACAGATTGAAAAAGGATAAATTTGACCTAAAATTCATACTCCATACACAGTGTAACTCCAAATGGATCCTAGAGCTAAATGTAAAATGAAAAAGTACACATAATACTTTCAGAAGAAAACTTGAGAAAATATTCATGACCTAGATTAGAGGAAAGTTTCTTAGAAATGACACCAAAAGCATAATTTATAAAATGATATATTTATAAATTGGACTTCATCAAAATTTTACAAATTTGTTCTGTGGAAGTCTTTATGAGCAGAATCAAAAGACAGGATACAGATTTAGGAAAGATATTTGCAAGTCAGATATACACCAACGGACTGTTACTCGGAATATACTGGAGAACTCTCAAAACTCCACCATGATAAAACCAAAAATCTAATTTTAAAATGGACAAAGAATTTGAGTAAACACTTCAATACAAAGAATAAAGGGATAGTAAATAAACACATGAAAAGATGTTTAACATCATTAACCATTAGGAAGATGCTAATTAAAACCACCATGAGATGTCACTATGCATATTCAGATGGCTAACATAAAAAAAAATTTTGCCCAATGCAAAGTGTGGAAAAATATTTTCACAATTCCAAATATTTGGAAGAAATGAAAAAATACTTGCACAATACCAAATATTTGTAGGAGTATACAGTGGTTCATCCATTATAGAAATGGTTTGGCGATTTCTTGTAAAACTAAACATACATTTACCATTACATTCAGCAATCTGCTTCCTGGGCATTAACCCTGAAGAAATGATACCTTACATTTTCTAAAAAATCTGTCCATGAATATTTATACCAATGCTATTCACAATTGACCCAGACTTGAAAAAGAATGAAATGTTCTTCAATAGATGAATAGTGAAACAAACTGTAGTACACCAAAAACAGAATGTTACTCGGAATAAAGGGGAACCAACTATTAATGCATGCAATGTGGAAGAACCACAGGAGCATTATCCTTATTGAAAGAAGCCAATCTTAGAAGGTCTCTTACTCCATGATTGCATTTATATAACATTCTGGAAAAGGCAGTGCAACAGTGATGGAGAACAAACCATATTTGCCAGAAGTTGGGGGTGAAAGAAGATATTATTATAAAGATAAAGGATTTTAGGATGATGGAAAGGTTCTGTTTCCTAATTATGATGGTGTTTACACAAATATATGTTTTAAAATTCACAGAACTGTACTAGAAAGAGTGCATTTTACTCTAACATATCTTAAAAAATAAAATAAATTAAAAAAGTAAACTTTAAAAGGCAACGGAGTGGATTGCATGTAAAAACAGCATTTAATCCATAAAATACTAAGGGTTGTTGTTGTTTGTTTGTTTATTTGTTTTTGTGACAGAGTCTTATTCTGTCACCCAGGCTAGAGTACCATGGCCTCAGCCTAGCTTACAGCAACCTCAAACTCCTGGGCTTAGTCAATCCTCCTGCCTCAAACTCCTAAATAGCTGAGAATGCAGGCACTTGCTACCACACCCGGGCTAATTTTTCTATTTTTCATAGAGAGAGTCTCACACTTGCTCAGGCTGGTCTTGAATTCCTGAACTCAAGAAAGCCTCTCATTTTGGTCTTACCAAGTGCTAAGATTACAAGAAGGAGATACCATGCCCTGCTATAAAATATCTATTTTAAAATCTTTTAGACAATTAACACATAAGCCTATGTCTATTTTCAGAATTGAATAAAGGTAATCTGTTACTTCTACTTCATAATTGAGGGCTTAATGATGGGTAGCAACTTTTACTATAACTTTATCTCTCACACACAAACTTCTTTGTAAGAACTAACTCGATAGTCCCTACCTTCGAATAACTCATAGTTTTCATTCGAAGCCCACCAGTTACTAAGGTAATGAATGTAACACACTTGACAGTACTGAGAGTTTTTGAACATTCTCAGTTAATATTAAGTATGTTTATCACTTAGCTTTCTTTGTCTACATAGTGGGAACCAGATTTTAGGCTTTAGTACCATACACTTCTAAGACTTTCTTAGTTTTAAATGACTAGTATCACTAAAACTCTTAAAAATACATACTTTTAAAAACCCAAAGTGTTGGCTCGGCTCCTGTGGCTCAACGGGCTAAGGCGCCAGCCACGTACACCTGAGCTGGCGGGTTAGAATCCAGCCTGGGCCCCCCAAACAACAATGATGGCTGCAACCAAAAAATGGCCGGGCGTTGTGGCGGGAGCCTGTGGTCCCAGCTACTTGGGAGGCAGAGGCAAGAGACTCGCTTGAGCCCAGGAATTGGAGGTTGCTGTGAGCTGTGATGCCACAGCACTCTATCCAGGGTGACAGCTTGAGGCTCTGTCTCAAAAAAAAAAAAAACAAAAAAAAAAACCCAAAGCATCTCATGGAATCCATCCAATTTGGAAGAATAAACCTGAATACAGAGCTAAATATGATTTAGGACTAAGCTGGCAATGGAATCATTTTAAAGTATGCTCATCTTATCAATTACAAAATATGATATTATTGCAATAGTGAACTAATTTGTTGAAGAGTGAAAGGATCACTTATATTTTGGTAACTTTATGATAAAATTATTCAGTGATGATTATTTATGATTCAACATCTTTCACCTTTGAATTTTGCTTCATGGTGATAAAGACAATAATTTTTGCAAAAATAAAAAGTCTTATAAAATTTTCCAATAGTCTTCTTAATTACTTTGAACTAAAAATTTGTCATCTTTGAATAGTCTCTGATGGCATCATCATTGCAGATTTTTTCTTCTTTTATCTGCTCCACCTCTGCCAGATCCTCATTAGTAAAGGCATTTGATTTGAGCTGTCCTCAATCATCAGTCTCATTAACTTCATAAAATTCTGCATTGCTCCTAAGTCAAGCTCAACACCAGAAACTGCTCTTTATTATCAAGGGTCTCTAGGGATGTGGTTGGCTCAACATTTAGGGACAACTTTCTGTTTCCTAAAGCTAAACTAGGTTAGACTCGGGGTTTTCTGCCCTGGTACGGTGACATTTCTCCAGCATTTCGGTTGCTCCCAGAACCATCTAGGGAATGTCAAAGCAAAAAACTTTTCCTTCACTTGTCTCTACTTTTTCCAATGTCTCTGAGTAGTTCATTCTTGACACTCAAGATGTGGGGGTTCCGTCTTGTAGAGGGAACATCTGAACTAAGTGGGCTTTGAACTTAGACTGCCACTGTCAAGATTTGGACTGTAGTGTGGTGACCAGTTTGCATGGAACTCTCCAAGTTCAGCACTGAAAGTCCTGCAACCCCAGAAACTCCTCAGTTGGGGGCAAATTAGGATAGTTAGTCACACTAGAAGGACCCATAAATTTTCCTAAACTGGGTCAATGACACCTCTCTTAAGTTTTTCTGTATATTTGGTCAAGTTCTACCTCCAAAATTATAGATGAATTTCTTGTCTGTTGCCATAAAGCTGCTCTTGTAGAAAAATGCAAATACCCAAAGGAGTTGACTTGTGTATTCATATTAAATAAAGTAGTGAAAATTTTTTTCGTAACTGTAAAGATGAGATAGAATGAGAAGAAATGCAGAAATTAAATGTCAAATATATCAGTCTGCCTACTTTTTCAGATGTTAGGAGAAATACAAGCTGTACTAACTGTTCATTAAAGTAGTTGAAAGCACTTAACACACTGGAGTCCAATTTAGACATCACCCCAATATTCAAGAGGTCCAAGTGAGGGGTGAGGAACATAGAAACAGGAGACCTGGGCAGCCTAAGTTGAAATATGCTACCAAGTAAGTGGGATGTCAAGATATTGGGAAATGGGGTTCAGGTCTCATCTCATCTGGAGAGATGAGAAAGCAGGAGAACAGGATAAGGACAACTATTAAGTAGTTAGGAACAAAATATTTTATTTTGGACATTTTTAGGTTGAAGTCCCAGCTTTTCTGTATACTAACGTTGTGATTATGGGTGAGGCATTTTACCTAAATTGTCTTACTCAAAAATTGAGGCCATTAATAGCTCTCACTTTATCGTTGGGCTTTTGGGCTTCTTCCATGCAGAAGTGATGAAAGTGTCCCTCACTCAACAGAAACATTAATGAACTCCACTTTCACTTACTGATTATTTTTAAATATTGTGTCTTGAGGAATAACCATATTTTGCAAATAATAAAGATACAACTATATAGACTATATATGGAGAGAAATTATATAGAGATATTTATCTATCTATCTATATACACACACACACACTTCTATGTATAATATAGCATGGTGGCTTCCCAGGAACTTAAATAAATACCATATTGGATGTCATTAGTGACCATTTTTGCAAATAGACTCAAAGTTACTAGAAATTACATGGCTTGTTCAATGTTTTACACCTGCTAATGGCAGAACTACAAGTAGTATTAAGCCACTTTTTCTACTATAAGCACTATAGTGAAATGTTAGGTACATCAGAGATAACAAGTTGTTTAAAAGAATAATTAGATTGTAATTGTGCCACAAAATAAGAAGTGTTAGAAAGGATGTGGAGAAATTGGAACTCTTGTGCATGTTGGTGGGATTGTAAAATGGTACAGCTACTGTAAACAATACTGTGGCAGTTCTTAAAAACTTAAAAATAGAATCTCCACGTGATCCAGCAAAATTTTACTTCTGGGTATAACCCCCTGAATAATTGAAAACAGTGTCACAGAGTTGTTTGTGTTCCCTGCTCACAGCAGTATCATTCATAAGAGCTAAAATGTGGGAGTAACTCAAATACGCAGCAGCGGAAGGATTGATGAACAAAACGTGGTAGGAACATACAATGGAATATTACTCAGACTTATAAAAGGAAGGGGACTTTGCCTATGTGAGAACCTGTATGGATAAGCCGTGAGTACACGATGCTAAGTGAAATGAGCCAGTCACAGGAAAATAATTACTATACCGAATTCCATTGTGTGAGGCACTAGTCACAGTCACAGAGACAGAAATTAGAATGGTGGTTTCCATGGAGTTGGCGGGGGTGGGGTGGGGGGAGGGGAATAACAATTATAACAATTGTTTAATGGGTATTGAATCTAAGTTTAGCAAGATAAAACATTTATAGAGATGGAGGCGATGGTTGTAAAACACGAAAGTATGTAATACCACTAAATTGAATATTTAAAAATAATAAAGATGGGAAATTTTGCTGTGTACATTTCCACAATAAAAAAGTGAAAAAAAATTATAAATGTTCTTTCTACCTTAGTATGAGACTAATGCAATGATCTTACAAACCAATTTCCATTACTATCACATGGGAGATTAAGTTGAAATTCCCAGAATAAAAAGCTAATATCTGCCTAAGGGTAATCCTCAGTGGAAAATAAAAATAGCTTTTGAGGCCGGAGGACGCTTCTCTTTTCCATGTGTTTCATATAATTAATGAGATTTTAAGTTTGTTAAATGTCTACATATTAAAACACATTTTGGTACATCCAAGTAAAAATCCAGTCAGGAATGTGTGTGTGTCAGTCAAGGAAAAATAAAAATAAAAATCTCTAACCTCTGTTTAATTAGGTGGTCATTTAGAGAATAATCTTAATAAGATCACCTGTACAGAAATGATTTCGTTTTCAGAAATTAGGTTAATTTAGGTTAATACTTTATCTGGGCGAATTATCTGGAAGACTACTAGGTATGATACTCTTTTAATTATTCCCTTTTCAGGGGAAACTCAGAAATCTTCCCCGGCAATAGCATAGCTGGTAGGACAAACTGATTTTAAGGAGACCCTTGAGAGGTTTGTTGTTGGGTTTTTATTTATTTATTTATTTTTAATTTTAGACAACCAAATCTACTTTTGGTATATGGAAGAAAAAATAATGTTTTGAAATTACAAAGCTTTAATTTCCATACCTTTCAAATATGCCATATTCTAGAAGAATTCTGAGAAAATGAAAAATGAGGAAGTCAAGGAATTAAGAAGGCCATATTCAGGAAATGATCCAACAAAAAGGCTTCCTAGGTGAACACTGAGGATCCCACAGGTTTACGTAGGAAATCCAGTGTTAGAGATCTGACCTCAAGCTTTTTATAAGTACCTTCTTGAGGGCGGTGCCTGTGGATCAAAGGAGTAGGGCGCCAGCCCCATATACCAGAGGTGGTGGGTTCAAACCCTGCCCTGGCCAAAAACAGCAAAAAAAAAAAAAAAAAAAAAGGACAGGGTGGCGCCTGTGGCTCAAAGGAGTAGGGCGCTGGCCCCACATGCTGGAGGTGACAGGTTCAAATCCAGCCCTGGCCAAAAACTGCAAAAAAAAAAGAAAAAAAAATAAAGTACCTTGTTGGTACTTAGTAAGTACTTAAAAATGTTAGTTATTTACTTACAAAATGACTTTGTATATGAATAATACAGAAAAAAAGTTTGGATGTTAGATCACATGAAAATAAATATGTGGGCAAAAATCACTCTCCTCTATCTTCCTTAAACTTTTATCCTTCAAATAAGACCCTTACATTTTACCAGATTCTTCAATTCTCCTGGAAATTTCACAGAACAAAATTTTATTAAAATTGGGAAGTCTCTTAGTTCTTCATTAAGATCAACTATCACCATTGAAAATGTACTAAGTGATGGCATCTTACAGTAGCCAATAAAATACCATTAACCAGGTGTCTAGAAAATTAATACAATTTCATCATTCAAGATGGATGCTTTGTGTGATCAATCCTACACGGACCTGGTTTTAGGGCTCGTTGTCTGCAGATAGTTACTTCTTAAGTACCATTGGTTACATAGTATGTTGGCCTTACTCAATTTATCCCTAATTGGCATCTGAAAAGGACAGTGTATCATTAGCCACTTATTATGGGCATGACCGTAGAAATCTCGCCCACCTGAAAGTTAGTGTTTATAAAAATATAATAATCAAATCTTAAAATA
Source organism: Perodicticus potto (assembly GCA_963574655.1). Lineage (NCBI taxonomy): Eukaryota > Metazoa > Chordata > Mammalia > Primates > Lorisidae > Perodicticus > Perodicticus potto. The sequence goes on along the minus strand of CAUYRH010015364.1, from coordinate 238 downwards.
TCAGTGTTGAAGAGGCATTTGTGTAGTCTAACCACAAGTTCTGAAAATTAGCAAGTACAGACTTAGGAAAGAAAGTTAATTTCTCCTCTGTAAGTCAATTAACATGACATATGAAGCAAAAGTTGTCAAGAACTGCCAAGGTTTTAGCCTTCATATGAAAGCTATAAATTAGCTCTATATTAGGGCTGAGTACATTGGATACTTTTTCTTCCATTCTTGAGATACTTTGCTAAGAAGA
>CAUYRH010015363.1:0-11888 GCA_963574655.1 Perodicticus potto | reverse complement strand
GGACTGACCTCCACATTTTCAATGTCAATAGAAAATGGGTTACGGAAAAGCTATATGTCCTGTTCATGAAGATGAAGCTCTTTAAATCTAAATTGGAACTCCTTTTGCAACGTTTCCCGTGAATCCACACGTTTTGTTTGAGAATGCAACCAATGGTTTTTCCGCTAACAGATTTTGCACCCGGGGATGAGTCCGCTGCTAAACAGGACAGGCAGCAGAGGCAAAAACACTCGGCAGGCCGAATAAATGTCCTGGGGGGGGCCACATGTGGCCCGCGGGGCACAGTTTGAGGACCCCTGAACTAGAAGGAAAGAATTGCCATTATGGAAGATGGAACGGGTTTAGGAAAGCAGGAGAACTGTGTCAGACGTGTTAAGTTTGGGATGCCCATTAGGATTTCAGTTGCAACATCAAGCCAACAGATGGACATATGGAACCAGAGTTTGGGGTAAATCTAGGTTAGACCTGTTTCATGTTCAGTAAGCCAGGTGGCCATCTGGGGCAGAGCAATCTAGGCAGAAAGACAGCAAGTGGGAAGGCCCAAAGGAGGAAACATCCAGTATGTTCAAGGAACAGCACAAACCAGTGTGGCCAGGAATGTGGGGGAGAACATCCATCCCATTTATGGGGGTTAAAGTTACCACAGGCAAGGCAACTGAAAGGACCAAAGTAATGCCATTTTGTTAACAGACTCCATTTTACAGGTTGCTGTGTAATTTGCTGTGTAAGCTAGTTTTGCAAATTTTGCAAATTTTGGTTCCTTGCTCCAGTTCCCCTGACCACCCCCACTGGTTGAACAATACCAGCCCCTTCCTGCTTAGCGACCACCCACTAGTTCCTGGCACCACCGAGGTATCCAATCAACAAGTGACAAGACACCTGGACTCATCCTTACTCCACCCTTCCTTTACCCCACTCACCTTATCCTATTCCCCCCTCCCAACTTCCTTTCGGTATACTATAAGAATACCTCAGCCCCACCCCTCGGGGCGTTCAGATCGATCCGCCATTTTGATGGAGCCGAATGCCCGAGCTTAAACTTGTAATAAACTTCACCCTTTGATTTTGCATGGGGCGCCTGGTGTGAGTTTCTTCTGGGGGGACTCCGAAACTCAGGCATAACACAACCAGCAGTGTCTGGTACATAGTAAGTATCTAATGATCAAGTTTCTTTATTTTCCCCTTCCCCGCCCTGCCAAGCTTCCACTTCCTATTGATCTGAGACTTACTTCTTTAGTACAGTGTGAAAAGTCAATGTACCCAAATGTTTGTGTTTTCAAGACTCTGAAAAATGAGAGGGACTAAGCTGGCTTGGGCTCTTGAGTCTTGGGTGGGTGCCTCTAGGGTTGCAAAGTTCAGATTTTCCCCAATAGCAATCATTTAAACTCGCTTCTAAGAGCTTGAGAGGCTTGCCCAGTGAAAGGGCAAGAAAAATTATAACATTTCCTAACATGGTTTAAATGCGTGGCCCCTCCATATCTCATGTTGAAATGTGATCCCCAGCGTTGGAGGGGGAGCCTGGTGGGAGGTGTTTGTTGGATGTTTAAAGGGATCTGGCACTACCTCCTCCTTCTCTTGCCATGTGACATAACTGCTCCCCCTCTGCCTTCTGCCTTCAGTGGAAGCTCTCTGAAGCCCTCACCAGAAGCAGACGTTGGTGCCACACCTTCATGTACAGTCTACAGAGCCGTAAGCAAAATAAAACACTTTTCCTTATACCCAGTCTCAGGTATTCCTTTACAGCAAAACAAAATGGATCAACACATTTCCCAAACTGGTATAAATTTGAATTTACACTTAGAGAAATAGAGTTTGAACCTCAACTCTTCCATAACAATGTTTCATTGAAAATAAAACAGGCTCAAAATAGCAACTTCTCATTTTTCATGTGACTGACACATTCCAAGTGGGGATTTTTAGATCTTGGAGTTAGCATACCACATTCCTTCTGGAAATAAATCAGAATAAGTCAAGGATCAGGAATTCTGAGAAAGAGGTCTCAGACTTGGGTTCCATTCTCACTGGTAGATTATGGAAAAATCACATTAAAAACTCTTCATTCCAGGGCAGTAAGGGAATGTAGTCACTATTCTGAGTCCAGAGGTAGAAGGAAAACTAAATGGTACTTCCACAAAATACTCAAAGGACAGTCTCTGTAGCATGCAGTAAGAGGTAAATGTTTACTTAAAACTATTAGTTCACTACATATCTCGTCCAAGAAAGTTTTTTAAAAAGCCAAAAACACAAGTAACATGTGTCTACCTCAACAGCCAGCAAGAACAGTTGCCTGTTGTTAGAACAATATAGTCTGGTAGTCACTATCAGGCAAAAAAATCCCCTAACCAGCTGTAAAATACTAGCTCAACCTCTCAAGCTCTCAGGATCCTGTAACTCTCTAGGCTTAGGACCAAGCAGCAACAAATTGTAACAACCATCAGCACTTTCTAGAGTGAGACCATCTGCGGAGATTCCTTTATGAACTATGACAAAGTTCCCTGGCACTCCAGCAGCGATGATGTTTGCTGAGGACACTACATTTTTCTCAGGTTAGTGGTCAGCTTTTCCACGTTTTCACTTTACCATGTGTTAAGTAGTCTTAGGCATCAAAGAAACAAAGTTAAAAACAGGATTCACAAAAGTGCTCAAGGATTTCATAGTCCACTAAGGAGTAATGGCAAGGTCTGTGCCAACCTTGTGCTTTCAGGCTGGGGTGTGTATGAAGGGGTATGTCCATATATGAAGCCAATACACACATCTGGATTACCTGATAGTTTCTCCCAAGGTCATCTTCTCCCTTTATAATTCATGTACAAAGGACTGCTATAATTTATAAAGTTTATGTTATACCATTTAATTCTAACAGCATTATAGATTTTCAAGAAAATCTATTTTCAGCTGAGAAAACTGACACTAAGAAAGATCAACAGACTTGCCAAGCCCACAAAGGTAGTACATGGCAGCACCAGAATTATAAACCAAGTTCTCTGATTATCACTCCAATATTTCTTTCCACTGCTCTGCAAGACCTCCCAAGGAAAAGGAGGGGCACCTGTGTCCAATTGACCTGGCCATAATTTAACCTGGTTCAGGTCAACCTACCTGTTCTTGAACTGCTTCTTCCTGCTCTTGACTTCTTTCCCACCTGTGCCTCTACCCTGCCTTTGCCTTAAACTTCCCATATCTGTGACAATCCATCTGCTTCTCTTACGCCATAGACCTACAGCCATCAGAATCACTTGGGAACTTGTTAGAAAAGCAGATTCTCATCTGCTCCTAGATTTACTGAATCAGAAATTCTGGGGAGAAGGGCCAGAGTTCTCCTGAGTTTTAATGAGCTCTCCAGAGATTTTGTTGCCTGCTAAAGCTTGAGAAGTTCCCTGGGAGGCGGCACCTGTGGCTCAAAGGAGTAGGGCGCCGGCCCCATATGCCGGAGGTGGTGGGTTCAAACCCAGCCCCGGCCAAAAACCCGCAAAAAAAAAAAAAAAAAAGAGAAGTTCCCTGAACTAAGCTAAAAAGCTAAGCACCTCCAAGGTCCCTATGTTGCCCCTGACCCCCACATACACAAATCCCATTTGCCTGGTACCATGCAGTAGTCATGAAATGTAATCATGTATAACAAAACTGCTCAGGCCCAACTGAGGCAGAAAGTTGAAGCAGGGGATAACAGATCTTTCTTTTCTGGTCTACTTTCCACAATGATGGCCCCTTTTGTCAGTTAATCAGCGTAATAACCTTTGACTCACCCTCTTTCACCTCATCAGAACCAGCTCCTGGCTCTTGGGCTAGAAGCTTATGTCTGTGAGGAGTATCCCTTTTCTCTATGAAATATAATGAAAGGCTCCATCCAAGCTCTAACTAAGAGGGTAGCTAAGGTTCACTTCCTCTCAAATAGATGCTAACAATAAAATAGGAACTTCACAATTGTACTACTTTCTACAAATTATAGAATTCTTCCATAACTCTCCTAAGGATCACAAAAGCTAATTTTGAAAGTGAAACTAGAACTCAGGACTCTCAATTCAATCTACTGCAACATGAGACATTAAATAAATTCTTGTTAGCTCTCTAATTGAGCGTTATAAAACAATAAACTCTGGTCATTCTGTGAGGGTGATGGGCACCATGTCACCAAAGCATGTTGCCACATAGAAAGAATTTCCTTAATACAAGCCTGGTCCATTAGAAATAATGCAGAGACACACTCTTAAACAAAGGATAACTTCCTAGATCCAAAGCATCAAGTTTATAGAAAAGGGCAGAGGACAACTTTTATAGCTCCACCATTCTTTGCAGAAATGTAATGATCCTCTTGTCTGTTCCCTTGATTGGTTAAAAGGTATCTAGTTTTCTGTTACAAAAATAAAAAGTGGTTATTCTCTTATTGTCTTGCAGCAAAATTTGGAGGGAACAAAAAAGGCGTGTAGAAGTAGCACTGAGATTCCCGCACAAACACTCTGTATGCCCATCAATACAGTACTTATTCTCAGTTCTAAAATACACAGAACTACCACTTGAAAAATGAGAAGCTGTCAGAGGTCAGAAACAGCCATACACATATACACTCTTCCATATGTTCCAAAGGGGTGGAAGAATTTGATTACCCTTCCATTCTGCCTCTTTTATTTCCATTTCTTAGAAACTGTCCCTGTTGAAACATCTCCTCCCATATTTATACCCATGGACAGACTCCTGGAGAAAAGATGGAGGAAAGAGAAGAAATAAGAGTCACAAAAGATCTAATTTGAAGCATTAATAATTACAGCAGCTGAAATTCTTACGAAAGCAAAGGATCCTCTTAATAAAACATTATCAGGGCACTTCCCAGAAAACAGGCTGGCCATGAGATTCCTATTAACAATAATGAGGAAAATCACAGGCAAAAATCAAACATCAACTATGCAGACAGACCTGCAGAATTTTTCACCTTCACTGCTACAATTATCATTTTTAAAAAAAGAGCAGCAGACTGCATGAGTTTGACAAAGGAAGAGAAACGATAGCAAGAGACCCATTCAGGACAAACAGTTGCTATTCTGAATTCACAACTCTACACCAGTTAACAGCAGCTCAAATGAGGCACCAGGTGGGGTCCTCAACAAATTTACACATGATCGAACCAATTATCCACGCTGGACTTTTGTATGGAGTGAATACCCCTGACCTGCACTACCTCTGCACCTTCCACACGAAGACTGGGATAAACCCATAAACCCGCAAAATGCTGAAAAGGACCGTGCTTTTTGTGAGAACCAGCCAGAACCTAAGCTGTCATTACACAGCAAAAACCCAGCAAGAACAAAAACCCAGTAGCAGACTGATGTAGAAAACCCAGAACATACCTGAATTCTTCAAATGCAAACATGACCTAGTGAGAGACAATCTCCTTAGACTGCGGGGTAGCCTTTTTGGCACGGAGGACAACCATTTAGTCAGTCAGATAGTGCAAAGTGCAGAAAAAGAGGCGGGGTTTCCACACACCCCCAATATTCTGAAGTAAAAGGCTTTCTGCAGACAAGGGGCCTGCAGCCTCCAGCTCCGCCAGCTGCTGACAAGCGGCAGCTAACAGGGGAGGCAGCTAGAAAACCATGTGATCATTCCAGCAAGTCTGATTAATGCAGTGTATGCTTAGGCTCCAGGCTGGAAGCTGGATTAGTCTAGAGAAATAAGGTGAACCCAGGGCACTCCTGAGATTCCGGGAAAAGCACATCCCAACCCCCATCAGAATTATACAGGTTGGTCAGGGAGGTGGAAGGTTTAAAGGAGTAAGAATGCAACCTGTTTTCATCTCTCTGATTATAATTACCTCATCTCTCTGTGGTTGCTGCTATAAATGATCAGGCATGACCAAGTAACAGTCGGGCTACATTTCACAAGAAGCTGAAGTACTGAAAAGTTCTTCAGAATTATGTACTTAGCATTCTACTACCAAACATAATTTTGGCACAAATACCTATGCTGCCTCAGAATCACCAAAGTCACATTTTACACCTACCACTTTACCATAACTAATATGATCTCATATGTCAACCATGATTAGCAATCTCATTTACTTGGTTATTCCTTTACTGAATATATAATATGTACCAGACTCTCATCAATTCCTTGAAGTACAAAAATTGCTGTAATATTTCAGAACAGAGTTTTAAAAAAGGCAACAAGATGTCAGTCCCCAAAGAGAAATGTTTACCAGTTTATAAAGCCCAGGCTGTCAAAATTTGGCAAATGAGCTGAAGTTGTAATCTGAAACTTGCCACAAAGGAGCATTTTCAACATTTAGATTACAAATATTTGTAAGATAAGAGAGACAGATCTCAATTAAAAACTTGTGAGTCACTCTTGACTTTTTTCTCCCCCTCATACTGCAAAGTCACTGACGGTGATTCTGCCTCAGAAAGATTGCCTAAGCTGTCCTTTCCCCCTTGCCTACACCAATGCCTTGAGCATTCCTTAGTCTCTTGCATTAGTAACAGGTCTTCCTTCTTCCACTCCTCTAAAAATCTGCTAGAACAATTCTTCTAAATCTAATTTTGCTGCCCCCCAATTCTAACCCTGCACTAGTTCCTCAGTGCCCACAAGATTAAGTAAAAATGCCTCAGACTGGCATACAAAGTCTTATTTCCCCAATTCTTTCTTCCATTAAAACCCTTCATAAACCCCCCCAAATTTAGCCATTCATAGTTCCCAAAATATGTCAGTCTTCCTTTCTTGGGCCCATGGGCCTGCCAGATAGATTATCCCTAACCATGACCTGTTTGCTGCCCATGCTGTTCCCTCAGCTGCTTTCTTTCCAGGGTCAGAACTACCCCAGGATAGTTACTCTTTTGCCTCTGCTGCCAACTGCATTGAACTGCAGCATTCTGTCTGCCTTCCCAGGAGCTCCTTAATGACAGGGATATGTGAGATTAATTCCTACATTCCTAATGCCTGCTACAGCACTTGACACAAAGGAATTATTTTAAAAAGGTTTGCTAAATGAGCCTCCTTTTGCCTCAGGTTTCCATCAGAGAGAAAAGTAATCTAGTACATGTACCAGCACCAAGGTACTCTAGGATAAATGTGTTGCAGATATGGTTATCTCTGTCTGGAAGAGAAGTGAGACAGTCCAGGGTTTGACTCACAATGCAGCGATAAAGGCCAAATGAGGCCAACTCATTTGTGGGGAGTCTTATGGTCCCTTAAATTACACAGCAATCAACTTAAGTTAATCTAGGATGTCATCCACAATATTCCTGACAAGTCTCTGCTTGAGACCTTCTGATGATGGCAGCCACTAAGCAGAAGTGTGATATAATAGAGAACACAGAATACTCAGAGTCATTAAATAACTTGATTTCAAGTCCCAGATCCGCCACTTACTAACTCTGTGATTACTGACAGCCTACTTAAATCCTCTGAGCCTTGGATTTCCCATATGTACAACTTGAATAATATTGATATTGCCCACATCTCTCTGGTAAGATTGTTGTAAGAAACCATATGGCAGTAGTTGTTAAAAGTTTTTCTCAAGCATATTAGGTAAATAGTCAACATCTTGATTATCTCATAAGATGATCTCTAACTGGACGGCTCTGATTATTAGATTGTTCTTTTTCATGGTGAGACCTCAGAAGTGTCCTGTCTGTTCACTGGTTACTCATTTAGTCTTGGAGGTGGGAGGAAGCAAAGTATTTCTATCCTATAATTCTCAAATCTATATGTATGTATATATAAAAATCACTGCCCTAAGTTAAAAAAAAAGCAGCACACCTAAGGTGCATCTTAGAAGTGTACTGGTGAAACTTATTAAATGTAGAATATCAATGTCTTCATATAGTGATTAAGAAAATGCCATGAAGGCTATGTTTAACAGTTCAATCAAAATATTTCAGATTATATATGAAGTCAGCACATTGTGCCCCATGATCGCACTAATGTACACAATTATGATTTAATAAAATTATTAAAAAAAAAAAAAGCAGCAGCAATCATCCAAATCTAAGGAAGACCAATTCTCCCAGACCAAATAAAACTGTGTGCTATTTTCTTTATTAAACTTCTTAGATATAGTCATAGAAGGTATGGGGAGAGGGGCAGTTAGTCATCAACCACACACAAGCTTCTTGAGGGAAAGGAGATACCAGTGCATCCGTTTTTCAGTCCTTCACAGCCTCAATGACAGGGCTACCAAACATCAGACAATCCATAATTACTTTTGACTGATAGATTTGCTGGTTGGTCAAATGTATGTCTTGACACTCTCTGCAAGACACAAAAAGAGGAAAAGGAGACTTAATTCCTAGACAGAGGTCTTAATGGGAATTGGTCTGATCTGCTTTAGCTTGCTTGGCCAAGTCCATAAAGCAGGTCTAGGTCCAGTGTGGCAAAGGCCCAGTGAGTTGAAGGGCTTCGTGTCCCAGTGCCTATATTCTACCAATAACTCAAGACTCTCCTGGCTCAGTGCCCATAGCACAGTGGTTACAGTGCCAGCCACATACATCGAGGGTGGCAGGTTCGAGCCCAGCCCGCACCAGCTAAACAACAATGGCAACTGCAACAAAAATCAGCCAAGCGTTGTGGGAGGTGCCTGTAGTCCCAGCTGCTTGGGAGGCTGAGGCAAGATAATTGCTTAAGCCAAGAGCTTGAAGTTGCTGTGAGCTGTGATGCCACAGCACTCCACCAAGGGTGACATAGGGAGACTCTGTCTCAAAAAAAAAAAAAAAAGAAGAAGAAGAAGAAGAAAAAAAGACTCTCCTCTCGGAAGGCTGGTTATAACTTTCAGGGCAAGCTGGGCATGATGGCTGTAAATCTAGCACTTTGGGAGGCTGAGGCAAGTGGACTGTTTAAGCTCAGGAGTTCGAGACAAGTCTGAGTAAGAGCATTGTGGCAGGTGCTGGACCCCCAACTATGTGGAAGGCTGAGGCAAGAGGATCTCTTGGGCCCAAAAGTTTGAGGTTGCTGTGCGCTATGACACCATGGCACTCTACCCAGGGAGACAGAAAGATTCAAAAAAAGAAAAAAAAAACTTTCAGGGCAATTCGTAAGGTTGTAGTAGACAGCAAAGTTGATAGAAATGGTGAAAAATCGAATCCCAGAATCAAGTTTATTTTAGACATAATTTTGAGATTCTTCAATTTACTAATAAAGAAACAGAAGGCAGTCTGTGGCTGCCGCTGGCGGGCCAGGGCGCGGGGAGGGGTCGCACCAGGGCCCATGGAGCTCCAGCAGCTGCGGCGGCGGGAGAGGTGTAGGGGGTTCAGAGTCCGCGGCCACAGGTGGAGGACACGGAGGCGGTGTCATGTCTCACTACACAAGGCCCCTCAATACCTCCCTGTTTAAAAAAAAGAAAGAAAAGGAAGCCAAAGTGGTTAAGTAACTTGTCCAAGGTCATAGAGCTGTAAATGGCAGAGCAATAACTTGGGCCCTCGTTCATCTAACTCTGACAAACCCTACTGGTGCCCTAATATCAATGATTCTACTAGCTCAGGCTGCCTTTAGAAGAAGACTTATTTGATAGCCTGTCAGATAACTTGTGTCCCTGAGGCAGGACTGGGATACTGTGACTGGGACTGTTTTAACCATATGGCTATTCAAATTTCTTATAGGCAAGAGACCTAAAAGGACTGAAAAAGTGCCTCAACTGCCCCAAGAAGCTAGGAGTGGCAACCAGAGTTGACATGGCATTGGGAGCACAATGAGAACAGGGGTCTGGTTCACAGGCTAGACAGATCCTTGGCCATTTGATTACTGATAACACCAAAGTGTGAGGAATAGGAACGTAAGTGAGGATCCACAACTCCTGACAGCTCCACTCTTGTCCAGAATAGGGTCCTAAAAGGCACTTCTATGACCACACAATGTTTAAAAACAAAAGCATTCCAGGTTATCTACCATGGACTCAAGGCTCAAATGAAACATGTTCCTACACTAGAATTTAATTTTCCTTTGAACCATGAAGGAATAGCCAGATAGTAATTTTTAGCCTTTTATTTCTTTAAATAATACTTCTATGGAGCCATAATATATAAAACACAAGTAGGATGGTTTTAGCTGAAGAAATGGTGAAAGGCCCTTAAGTCTCTGCTGCAAGCTTTTTCCTCTCCCTACTCGGGATAGGTCCGGACTCGGCCAAAAACACCTGACCTAAATGACTCCAGCAATCCATCAGCACTGATGTTCTGTGGGGCTCTCCTAACTACAAATCATCACCCTTACTCTGGTTAATCTGGATTCATTTTCTCTTATTAATTTCATTCCGAAGAATAAAAGCCCCCTGACTGATATTTGCTTTCATGGCAGAACCCTCAACTGCAGTTAACTGGACATGCAAACTGTCCTTGGAGACAGTGAATAAAAACATAAGCATTAATAAGAAATGTTCCCAGGTCCCTGATAATTTGGGAAAGCTAAGTGCAAATATTCAAGTAAGGAGTTTAAGGCTCTGACACCCTATGAATTTAGATATTGCAACCAACATTTTTTCTCTCACTTGTTTAGGTTGTAGGCACACAGACATGATGTACATGCAGCAAAATAAGGACTGAGCATATGAACATAGTCTAATGTGCCAATCAAGTAAAACAAGTATTCTGACATTTACGAATATGCACATTCCCTACTACAGTGTGTGGAGATGAAATAGAAGGAGACACAAATGCAAATCATGTACGATCAGGACTAAAAATCCACCCAAGGATTTTTCCAATGACCAGGGCACTAAAGTGGTAACAAGAGAAACCTGATAGTGTCTTCAGAAGCCTACTTCTTCCAGATCTCACTGCTACTACTCTAAGACCCTTCTCACGTCTACCTATGATCTGCCTGCCTGTCTTACTCCCCTCCAGCACTCAGTTACCAATCCAAACAGTCTGCAGCTTTAAAACCTATAATTCTTTTTCACTACCTGCAGAAAAAAGTCGCAGGCCCCCTGGCATGGCTTTCAGCTCCTCAACAATATATTCTATGCTTTTGTCCATCTCTCATGCTTATCAACCTGTACTCTCTCAGGTGGCCAAAGTGGTCCCTTCACTGACCCTGCACCCTAACTCACACCATCTCTGCCTCTGGGTGTCCCTGGCCAGAGTCCAGAGTGCTCTCCTGCCTTTTTGGAAAAATCTGGTTCTGAACCCAGGTCTACTACCATCTACCTGAGAAGCATGGGCAAACTCTGACCAGTCTAAGCCTCAGGTCTCCTCCTCCTAAAATGGGGAAAACAGATTGTATTTTATGAGGAAGCTATGGAGCTGGAATGCCTGGTACACATTAACCACAATCAGTGCTAGCTATTATTATCACAAATGCTTCAAAACACTATTGAGCTCCACTCCTAATCAGAACCATCCTATACTGATCCAGAAAACTCCGAATTCCTACGATAATCAATAGCCATTTAAAATAAATCTTACATATTGTCTTATGTTGAGTAACTCAGTCAACTGCATGTGTTAGGCCCCTAACAAGATGGGAGACACTGGGGAAAGGGCTAGAGTGACTGGAAGGGTAAGCCTAAGGAGTTTAGCTCTCTAGAGTCCTGACATAATTTAAGTAACAGTAGCATGTTCATTATGCATACATAGCCTTAAGAGAAATCCATCACAATTTTGGGACAACATCCTCAAATTTGACTTATTTTGAATGTGGGAAGTCCACTAACATTGACTCTGTTTTCAGAACTTTCTATGATTTCACAAGGCACACACAAGTGCTAGGTACATATAGTAGGTCTTTGTTTTCTTTGTTTTTTTTTTTTTTTGAGACAGAGCCTCAAGCTGTCACCCTGGATAGAGTGCCGTGACATCACAGCTCACAGCAACCTCCAATTCCTGGGCTCAAGTGAGTCTCCTGCCTCCACCTCCCAAGTAGCTGGGACTACAAGCGTCAGCCACAACGCCTGGCCATCCTTTGGTTGCAGC
>CAUYRH010015360.1:0-12213 GCA_963574655.1 Perodicticus potto | reverse complement strand
TCACCCTGGATAGAGTGCCGTGGCATCACAGCTCACAGCAACCTCCAATTCCTGGGCTCAAGCGAGTCTCTTGCCTCCGCCTCCCAAGTAGCTGGGACTACAGGCGCCCGCCACAACGCCCGGCCATTTTTTGGTTGCAGCCGTCACTGTTGTTTGACGGGCCCGGGCTGGATTCGAACCCGCCAGCTCAGGGGTACGTGGCTGGTGCCTTAGCCCGTTGAGCCACAGGCGCCGAGCCAAGAAATGTAATTTTAATAGCCATATCTTTTACCTGTGAGTTTGGCAAAGGTAATAAAGATGGGTAAGAGCCTAAACTATAGAGGGTGGAAGCAAGATTGGCACTCTGATTGATTGCTAGAGAGACTGCGACAGCTTCAGCCTTTCTAGAGAGCAGTCTGGCAACACGTATCAAAATGTAATATGTACATACTGCCTAGTCCAGCAGTTCTGTACCTGGGAATTTATCCTAAGGAAGTAATTAGAAAAGTGTGTAAAGATGTATGTACAATGATGCTCATAGCAATGTTTTCTTATAATAGCAAAAGTCGAAAGCAATACAATTATCCATCAACAGAGAGCCAGTTAAATCAAATACAGACCATCCCTCGCATCAAAGAAAATCATGGCGTGGATCTATAGTTCCTGACAGTACAAAGATTCCATGACACAGTGCGAGGTGGAAAAAAGCAAGTTGCCACACAAGTTTAAGAGATGACACCACTGCTTTCCGAGCATGCACACACGTTTCTGTGGGGGGAAAGGTCTGAAAGACAGCAAGATGTCACAGCTATTGTCTCTGAGTGGTAGGATTTAGGGGGATTTTTGCTTTCCAATTTACACCATTTTTGCACAAATTCATTCAACGTGCAACAATTTTACATTCTACAAGTCACCCTGTGATCAAAACCCTCAAAGATCATCCAGTCCCAACACCCGCTTCCTCTCACACCCGAACTCCTGCCACCCCCCACCTCTGCTTTGGGCACAATGGCCACCTCCCCTGACACCAGGCATGCTCCCTTCTGAAAGCCTCTGCACCAGCTACTGCACCTTCTGGAAACACTGTGCTCCACAACACCCACCTGGCTTGCCTCCTTCAAATCTTAGCTTAAATGACACTGTTACAGGTTAAACTGTGTGCCCTCAAATTCAGATGAAGTCCTAACCCTAAGAACCTCAGAATGTGACCTACCATGAAAAAGAGTTACTGCAGATGTGATTAGTTAGGATGGGGTCGTATTGGAGTAGGGTGGGTCCCATTCAACAGGACTGTCCTTATGAAAAGGGGAAATCTGGACACAGACACATACAGACCGGAGTTATGCTGCCCCATGCCCAGAACCAGCAGAAGCCAGGAGAGAGGCCTGGAATAGGTCCTTCTCTAGCACCTTCAGAGAGAGCACGGCCCTGCCAAGGCCTTGATCCTGGACCCTGTAACTATGAGACAATACATCTCGCCAAGGCCTTGATCCTGGACCCCGTAACTATGAGACAACACATCTCCGCTGTTTAAGCCACTCGGTGTGTGGTACTTTGTTATGGCAGCCTGACCAAACTAACATGGCCACCTTCTTGATGAGGCTGCCTAACCACCCAGACTAAAACTGCAACTCTCAGTCCCCAGCTGCTCATCTGCTCCAGTCATTCACCGCACCTACCACCCAGTACCGTACCGCATAATTAACTTTGTCCACGGAGGTAGCCCACGGGCCCAGCACAGTGACTGCACAGAGCAGGCACTCAAGAAAGACTTGCAGAATGCAGGGACAAGCAACACTGAACAAAACAGATCAAGTCTGCCCGGGTGGAGGGAGGAGGGAGAAAGGACACACAGAAAGATACACACACGATAATGCTAAGCGTCACGGAGAAAAATAAAGCAGCAGGCACAGAGGAATTATGGAGGAGGTTGCTAAAATTTTTTAAAACGGGGTTTGGGAAGGCCTCTATGATAACAGGAGATTCAAGTTGAGACCTAAAGGATGGGAGGAAACTGTATAGATAATATCTGAGATAAGAATGTTTCCAGCAGGGGGAACAGCAAGTACAAATTATTGCAAGGAACATGTCATTGTTTTTATAATCAGGAAAAAGCCAGTAAAGCTATGGTAATTCTCAAAATGCATAAAAATATTTAAGAGCCCAATTCTAAGGGCTAGAAAGAAGTACTTCATTTTACAAATTTCCTAACATTCTATTCAGAGCCAGGATAAAAACTGCAGCCCTTAGTCCCAGCTACTCAAGAGGCTGAGGCAAGAGAATCACCTAAGCCCAGGAGTTGGAGGTTGCTGTGAGCTGTGTGACGCCATGGCACTCTACCAAGGGCGATAAAGTGAAACTCTGTCTCTACAAAAAATAAATAAATAAATACATAAACAAATAAATAAAACTGCAGCCCTTCCTCCAGATCGGCTCGTGCAATCTGCACAGATGTCGCTCCGACTCAGCCTGTCGTATGCCTCCTCCAGCCAGCTCCCAAGGTAAACGCCTGTCATGTGCACCCAGCTCTGACTAATGTCCACTCCGGTGACCCTATCAGTTAGCGGCCACTCCAATGTAGCTATTTTTTAAGACAGATTTAAATAAAAACCCCACACAACATAAAATTTACTTAAAATTTATTATCTTAACCATTTCTAAGTGTGGAGTTTCCTCATGTTGAATAGGTTACCCTGGCATGCTTCTGATCTCCTGAACTCCTCAACGCACAAAGCTGAAACTCTATACGCACTAAACAACAACTCCCCATGCCCCCTCCCCCAGCACCCACCATCCTACTTTCTGTCTCAACAGCTCTAACTACTCTAGGGACTGCGTGTAAGTGGGATCATATTTGTTCTTTTGTGACGAGCTCGATTGACTCAGCATAATAACTTCAAGGTGCATCCACATTGCAGCAGGTGTCAAAATCTCCTTTCCTTTTTAAGGCTGAATGATACTCCGCTGTGTGGCTGGACTACATTGTGTGTAACTGTTCATCTCCTGATGGATACTTGGGTTGCTTCCCTCTCCACCCCTGTCTCCACACCTATTTGCTTCACAGGCGCTTGGTAGTCAGCCACCCTGACACCTGCTGAGACCAGTTTGGCGAACTCAGGACTGGACAAAGCCCTGTGAACACTCTTAGAACCTATGAGAAAACATGGAGCAGGACCAGTTCTCAGAGCGGCACAGCCAGATCTGAACCTGCTACTGCTTACACTCATACTTTTCCCAGTTGACTTGAAATCTGAGCTGGCTTTTTACCACTGAGGACTCTCTGCTAATTAGGTAACAATCAAAATGTTTGAAATACACCAAATTTCAATGAGAAACTGTGTGGTTCGAACTGTTCCAAACCTTAGTGTTCATACAAATCTGTGGACATGCTTTTTTGTTTTGTTTTGTTCTTTTGAGACATGGTCTCCCTCTGTCACCCAGGCTGCAGCACAGCAGTGGTGCAATCACAGCCACAGCACCCTCAAACTTCTGGGCTCATCTGACTCACCCGCCTCAGCCTCCCAAGTGGCTAGGAGTAGGCACACACCACCATGCCCAGCTAATTTATCTAATGTTTTGTGGAGAAGGGGTTTTTGCTATGTTGCCTAGCTGTTCTCAAACTTCTGGCCTCAAGCTATCCTTTTGCCTTGGCCTCCCAAAGTGCTGGGATTGCAGATGTGAGCCATCACACCTGGCTCGGAGATGGCTGTGAAAGGCTGATTCAGCAGATCCGGGGCAGGACCTGATATTCTGCATTTCTAACCAGCTCTCAGGAGGCTGATGCTGCAGATCCATATCCCACGCTGGGAGCAGCAAAGACCTAGCACCATCCCTCCAGTTGATACCTGCCTCTGGGGCTCTGCCCAAGTTCCCCTGGAAGCTGGCTCCGTAACATGGTGTGTTTTGTATGTTTGGGGCCTTTCCCTTTGAAAGCTCCGTGGCAATATTTACCCAGTGTTTTTAAAGCAGCTCTTCAGACTGTCTGGCTCCAGAATTAATCCTAGCACCCAAAACAGTGAGTGGTGAAGGCTTCCTTCCACAGGCCCAAACAAGAGACGAGGGAATAAAGAAGAAAGCGGCAGCAAGAGAGTCTCAGGTGGCTCCACAGGGCTGGGACTCACCAGCCAATCTCGGGAGCAAGGAGCTTTCCCGACCACCCTGCCCTAGACAGCGCAGGGCCACTGTGGCCCAGTCACGCTCCACCAAGATTCTGGGCCACCCAGGGCTGCTGGAGCAGCAGGCAGAGCTCCAGCGTGGCTGCCACCAAAACAGGCCTTCCACCTTCACCGGGGCCCTGCCGCTGCCTGGCAATTCTTTCGCTCATCTTTCTCAATCTCCTGGGGAAGCAACTGCATTTTCTCAAGCTCCCCATGCCACCCCATGCTCCTCTCCACAGATCACCTCGCCTACCACACTCCGTGAATAGCCACCCGCTCCTCTACATCTCTGTCCCCAGAACGGGCCACCTGTTTCTCCGTTTTCCTCCTCTCTAAAATGAATCCCTCCATCCCTCCTCTGGATCCCACCCCTTCCAAGCCCTGAGAGATTCCCCTCCTGTCCTCCCAGTCCAGCCCCAGCCCAGATGGGCTGATTCCTATTCCTCACCTGTACAGGCGGCCTGTGCCTTATCACTTCCCTTCCCTCTCCTAATGTCCTACCTGATTTCACAGCCCCACGAAGAGGCAGAAACTAGCCCTGGAGGGGCTGGGCCCTATGCGGTCAGCAGCCGTCTGTCACCACAAAACCCATCCCCGGGGATTGCAATGCCATCGATCCACTACTGGACCTCAGCGTAGGGAGGGCAAAACTCAGTCTTCACATCACATCACGTCACCTCTCCTGGACGAAGGTGACATGGCCCCTTTCAGCACCAACATTTTGAATACCCTGCACCCACTATGTCCATTTTCTCACACCCTCGTTCCACCCAACACCCAGCCAGCTCCAGAGAGCACGGGCCTCGGTCCAGACTGGAAGGATCCTGACCACCACGGGCGTCACAGCAGACGCTCCAGCAGGAAGGAGGAGACATGACCACATTTGCTCCTGTCCCTCCAGCTGAAGGTGGAGGATGAACTGAACAGAATGAGAGCTTAAGTGGAGGCCACAGCAGGAACCCAGAGAAAAGACAGTGGGAGCCCGAGTGAGGCCAGGGTCAGTGGCGACAGCACAGCAGACAGATTCAGAGAGACTTCCGCCCCATCATGCATCGTCCTCTGGTCCCTGCCCTTTGTTCACGGATGTTACGCCTGGCTCACAACCCTTCTCTCTCACTCCTGGCAAGTACAACACTCACAGAGATTGTTCCCCAAAATCCTTCCTCCACATTTCACTTCAATAACTGACTCCCCATCCCGGGTCACCACACAATGCCCAAGCCAGAGGAGACCCACTCCCAAAAGGACACAGCAGCACACGGATCCCTCCAGCTCTCACCCCTCCCACCCAACACGCCTGCCCTGGGGCATCGGCTGCACCCCCTTTCTCCCAGTCCTCCTCTGTCCACTGCTCCCTTCCTTCCTCATACAGCCCATCTCCAGCCAGCCCCCTCAGTTCCCCTCAGCTCTTCACACCTGCCCTGTGATTCCCTGATTCAAGCCAACGGCTCACTCACCTTTCCTGGCCACACTGGATGTCAAATGCTACAGGATGATCACACAGCATGTAACCTGGCCTCAAGACGGGAGTCTTCCACCACCTTAGACATCACTCCCGACCTTCCCCAGTCCCCTCCAATACCTCCTCCCAATACCACCTCTTCCCACCCCTTCCTAGGGTGAGCCACCTACCCACATGAACTTCTCCAGCTTTGAATCATTCATCAGTTCCTTCTTTTCTTTCTTCAACTTCCAACCACTGTATTTTCACTGATTCTTTCTTGAAACCAACACACACAATCAAATCTATAACATGGTTTACAACTTCCATCAGCCCCCTGCCACCATTAAGCTGTAGGAAGTTACCTGAACCCTCACCATGCCTAAGAATATCTTACACAATTCGTTGGCTCTGCGCCCATAGCACAGTGGTTACAGCACCAGCCATATGCACCAAGGGTGGCAGATTCGAACCCAGCCTGAGCCAACTAAATAACAATGACAACTGCAACCAAAAAATAGCCGGGCGTTTGTAGTGGGCACCTGTAGTCCCAGCTACTTGGGAGGCTGAGGCAAGAGAATCGCTTAAGCCCAAGTGTTTGAGATTGCTATGAGCTGTGATGCCACAGTACTCCACTCAGAGTGACACCTTGAGACTCTGTCTCAAAAAAAAAAAAAAAAAAAGAATTATCTTACAGAATTTGTTGAACATTTAAAAATACAAATCTTCAGACATCACCTGTTTCAGCAGAACCTCCCCATAAGTCTGGGTTTTTAACAAGTGCCCCAGGTGAACTCAGGCTTCCCTCCCCTCCTCATGAACAGTTACAATAGCATCTGACATGATGGATCACTCGGCCACATAACAACTCTCCTCACCTGCCTGGCTCTACAGGAGCTCTACCCGTGTCTTCCAGGTCTGTGACTTCAACTACCATTAAATACACTAATACACCTCTTTTTGTTTTTTTGAGACAGACTCTAACGTTGTTGCCCTGCGTAGGGTGCCATGGTGCCATAGCTCACAGCAACCTCAAACTCTTGAGCTCAAGCAATCCTCTTGCCTCAGACTCCCAAGTAGCTGGGCCTACAAACACCTGCCACAACACCCAGCTAATTTTAGAGACCCGGTCTCATGCTTGCTCAGGCTGGTCTTGAACTCCTGAGCTCAAGCAATCCACCCACCTCGGCCTCCCAGAGTGCTAGAATTACAGATGTGAGCCACTGCACCTGGCCACCAATAAACTTTTTTAAAGTGCTAGATCTGGGATGAACGAATACATGAATAAATGTACAGGTGACACTCAACACAGGTAAAAAGTAGATGGAACATGAGCACAGTACCAATTAGACAGGTGCTGTTCTAAATTTATGGGCAAGTAAACTGAACAGACATTCCTTACAAAAGGCATAGAAATGGCCAACAGGTAGAAGAAATGCTCAGCATCACTAATCATTCGGGAAATGCAAATTAAAACCACAGTGATGCTAAGTGTAGTGGCTAACACCTGTAGTCCCAACACTTTGGGAGGCTAACGCAGGAGGCTCACTTGAGGAGTTTGAGACCAGCCTGAGCAACACAGTGAGAACCCATCTCTATTAAAAAAAAATCAGAAAAAAAAAATTAACCAGGTGATGTGGTACATGCCTATAATGTTGGCTACTCAAGAGGCTGAGGGGGGAGGATTCTTTTAAGCCCAGGAGTTCAAGGCTGCAGTGAGCTATGATCACATCACTGCACTCCGGCCTGGGTGACAGAGCAAGATCATGACTCTAAATAAATAAAACCACAATGAGATAGGACCTCACACCTGTGAGAATGATTTTTAATAAAAAGACTAAAGCAGGGGCAGTGCCTGTGGCTCAAAGGAGTAGGGTGCCATCCCCATATGCCAGAGGTGGCAGGTTCAAACCCAGCCCCAGCCAAAAACTGCAAAAAAAAAAAAAAAACAAAGACTAAAGCAGAGTCCTTGAGGGGAATGCAGTGCTGAGCATCCACCCTTCAGCTGCTGGACGTTGGTGAGATAGGGAGGGAAAGAAGAGTCCAGAAGGAAAGGAGGGAGGCCCAGGGCACTTGGGGGTAGTGGGTAAGGAACATGTGGTACAGCAGCTAACTACTTCCCACCTGGTACGGTAGTAACGTGGTTCACAATGAATGAATGGGCAGGTCTATCCATTCTACTCTGAAGCTGCCTGACCAAACGGAACACGGCTCTTATACACTCATCACATAGATTCAGTCCCAAAGGCAGGTCTCTGGGGATCTGGATTAGCTCCAGAGTTAATCTAGGCTGACTCAGCCTCCCACGTTCCAATACTACTCAGTTCCAGAGGCTGGAAGAGGAGGCACTGCTGCCCAGCCCAGTACTTCTCGAACTTTAATAGTGTGAAATCACCCCAGGATCTTGTTAAATGCAGATTCTGATTCAGAAGGTTTGAGGTGCGACTTGAGATTCTGCGCTTTCTAACAAGCTTCCAGGCAATGCTGATGCGGACCACACTTTGGGTAGCAAGATTAATTTTCACTAATAAAGAGAAGTAATGCCTGAAGCCGTAAGCCAAGACACAGGACTAGCATACTTAAAGCATTATCAAAGGAGATGGGGAAAAGGAAGAGACAAAAAGAAACAATAAGAGAAGCAAAGTATGTGTCCTGCCTGTGGGAACAGGGAGACTTAGAGATAGTCTCATTATTCCCCAGTTACACTGATGAGGAAACCCGAGACAAGATAACTTGTCCACAGCCACAAAGTCAATTATGGTTAGAAATACACACACGCCAGGTTTCTAACTCACCTTTCAACAAATCCTGCTGCCCAAGCACAAAAGAGAGAAATCACATCATCGTGAGCCCCAGATGAAAGGTGGGTGGTCACAACTTGAAAGCAAATGAGATCAGTTAGAGCAGCATCTTCCTATCTAGGAAAATGAACCTGGTGTAATTATAACGACAGTAATTAGCTGCCTCTATTACTCAAGGCACTGATAGAAAACCTGTGGCTCTCAGGTCCCCAGTGACTTTAAACTACTCCCTGGCCGGGTTCTGTTTTCAGGATTAAGCAAGTCATTTCCTGACAAGGACTGTAGCAGCTGTTCCCAGTGGCCAGGGGAGAGAATTTAAAATGCAGTCCTCTGCGCCCTTACTCCCAGCCCAAACAAAACCAAGCAAATAAGACTTAACAGAAAATGGTTTCGATGTAGCAATGCTAAGTCAACTGTTCCAACAGCAAAAAGCCAACTGCAAGATATTAAATGGCATGCAGCAATGCTCCCTTATCTCAGGCTTCATTTATCCCAGGCCAACCTCCATCCAAAAATATCACAGGATTTTCAGACCACATTTACATAATTCTTATTACAGTATATTGTTATAATTATTCTATTTTTAGTTATTGTTGTAAATTTCTTACTGTGCCTCTTTTATAAATTCACCGTAATCACATGTCTACGTGGACGCACAGTGCAGAAAGTAACGTGTACATGCATTATGCAGGGTGTATGGTTTGGTACTACACACAGGTGCAGGCGTCCATTGGGGGTCTTGACACATACCCCTCATATAAGGAAAGATTACTGTACCTCAAAAATACCATTAATTGGGTGGCGCCTGTGGCTCAGCGAGTAGGGCACCGGCCCCATATACCGAGGGTGGCAAGTTCAAACCTAGACCCGGCCAAACGGCAAAAAAAAAAAAAAAATAGCCCAGCTGCTCAGGAGGCTGAGGCAAGAGAATCGCCTAAGCCCAAGAGTTGGAGGTTGCTGTTCGCTGTGACACCATGACACTCTACCGAGGGCAATAAAGTGAGACTCACTCTCTAAAAAAAAGGAAAAAAAAAAAAACATTAATTTTCAGTTTCTGGATTTACAATATCCAGATCTGTAGTTACAAAGTGTAAAGTTGCTAAAAATGAGCTGCAAATTATATACAATTGTGTATATAATTCTATTCTCATTATTAAAAATGTTAACAATGAAAAAAGACACAACTATTGAGAGTTACCTATGTGCTATGAGATTATGGATGACTGTCTTCTGTACCTTTCAGTAATTTCCAAATTCTCAACAAGGCTATCAGTGTCAAAATAACCATTATTTTCAAAAAGACTCATCTCTGAATAGGGTGAAGTAAAATTAAGATTAATCTTAGTAAAATTAAGATTAGTAAATTAATCTTAGTAAAATTAAGATTCCCAGGCACCCACCACCAAAGATTCTAATTCAGGTTACAAAAACTCCAGAAATCAAAAGACAATTTATCCCTCAAGCGGCCCCAGACATTCAAAGAAAACTCCAGAAATTGGCTATAGTCCCAGTCCATAACCTGGAGAATCTTCTTAAAACGGCCACTACGTTCTTTTGTAACCAAGATCTGGAGAGAAAGTAGGAAAAAGAGAGAAAGGAACAGAAAAGAATGACAGCTCTAGTAATGGCATTCTGACAAACGAGCAACCTTCAGGGGCAGAGGGAAACCAAGGAGCGAAAAACAAGTGCTCCCAATGTCGTCAGACTGGCCACTCCAGAGAAGACTGCCCCCAGCAATTCACTTTTGTTTTTTAAATGACATTTTAAAAGAAATTATAAAATTCTAATACATGTGAATAGAAACAACTATGAAGGTTTTATGATTTTGAATTGGCCATTTAAAAGAAGACTAATACGAAAATCTTCATTCAGTATCTATATCAGCTGCTGTTTAGGCTTTATTTTATATTAAAAGTAATAACATTTGAAGGTTCCCAGAACCTTGTGATTATATACTTGACATTATTTTAAATAAAAATATTTTATCATGATTATAAAAATTATGTATGCTTAATGTAAAGTATTTAGAAAATACAGAAAAGTACAAAGAAGAAAGTACAAAACCATTCTTCTCCTGCTCAGAGATTACTACACATGCTCACAGTACTACTGCTCCATCTGCTTGGGGTTTTGCTCTCTGAGTGCCTATGTGCTCACTTTGGTGCTCTTGGGTATCCTTTTGCTCATGTGTATGTATGCATACTCTTTTTTTTTTTTTTTACAAACACAAAAATTCTTGGACTTCTTATAAAAATTAGGTAATGCCATTTTTTTTTACTTTGATAGTCATATTTTTAGCATCTTTTCATGGTAATGAATAAAGGTTTTATATCTTTTTATTGGCATCATAAGAGGGTATTATAAATTACAGTTCTTTACTTAGACATCTAGGTGTACCCTATATAGTATTTTGGAGTTATAATTAATAATTGTATGTGCATTTTTGTGCATCCAATTACTTCCTTTGTATGACTTCTTAGGAATAGAATTCCTGCATAAAAAAGGCTGTATATATTTTGAATTTTTTAATCAATTACTACATTGTCCTCTAGAAAGGTTGTACCATTTTATACTCCCAACAGTAATGCTTTACTGTTTCTTTACTTCATTTGATGTTCAGTGTGATCAATCTTTATAATTTTAGTTTTTACTTTTGGCATCAGATAGTTCAAAAAAATCTCATTTGAATTTTCTGTTTGATACTAGTGACAAAAATACTTTAAAAAGTATATCTATTAGCTGTTCATATTTCTTTTTTTGATTTTCCATTTATATCTTTAGTCTGTTTTTCTATTCTTTTCCTCTTTTTTTTTATTTTTTTTTAGTTTAATCACTTTAATCACATTTCCATATGACAAATTCTTCATAAGCAAAATATTTACCCATAGACAATAATTCTATCCAGTATATGAAGATATACAGATGGTACTAAAAAAATGTATACACATTTAAAGAAAGGAAAAAACTGAATTAAAGTCATAATACTCAAGTCATATTTGACTTCTGCAGTTAAAAGAGATGCTCAAATGTGACTTTTATTCATCTTTTGTTATTGGTGTATATTGAGTATTATATTTTTAATGCAGTTTTTTCTTTCTTAAAATGCATATACTTTTTTTTTGTTTCCTCTGTATTTAATGACTTTCTTGTTTTGAAATATGCATGGTTTGCTGCCACTAATTTTGTGTATATATGTATATATATATATATATATATAATTTATTTTTGCATATACATATGTTAATTAGGTTTCCACTTTTTGCCTTCACAGAACTTAAAAGGCTTAAAATTCAATAACAATAACAATGTTTAAGATAAGGACTAGAAATAAAAATCACGTAAAGAATGAACGAAGATAAATACATTCAGAAAATAAAACAGACAATTACAGCATCGAAATATCAAGCAATATTAGCAATAATAATGCCAAGAAAGCAACGTTCACATTGTCAAATAAGACATTATAGAGTGCTTTGACTCTGAGGCTCAGCATGAAGTCGTCAGTTAACTACTTGTCTATTTTTTGAGACTTTGGGAAAAAAAATAACTAATACCATACAAATAAAAGTAAAGGAGGGTTTCAAAAAACAGAACATGCCAAATCCTACAGACAATAGAAAAAGAAAAAAAATAATTCAAAATCATTCTGCTTGATCTAGATACACCTGATACTGAAATTGGAGAAAATATATTGTTATAAAGGGAAATTACAAACAATTTTCACTTATAAGTGAGGATGCAATATCCCAAACAACATATCAACAAGTTGACTTAAAAATTAATGTTGAAATAATGTACTTTGGTCAAAATTGAATCCAATCCATGTGAGAATTAG
>CAUYRH010015357.1:0-19728 GCA_963574655.1 Perodicticus potto | reverse complement strand
TGTTATCTTGTTTTAATTTGTAATTTCCTAAGTACATACAATGATAAGCATCTTTTTTTCCTCAGCGATTTTTTAAATTAAATTATAGCTGTGTACATTAATGCCATCATGGGGTACAATGTGCTGGTTTCATATACAATCTGAAATATTTTCTTTTTTTTTTTTTTTTTTTGAGGCAGAGCCTCAAGCTTTCACACTGGATAGATTGGTGTGGCATCACAGCTAAAAGCAACCTCCAATTCCTGGGCTTAAGCGAGTCTCCTGCCTCTGCCTCCCAAGTAGCTGGGACTACAGGCACCTGCCACAACGCCTGACCATTTTTTGGTTGCAGCCATCATTGTTGTTTGGCGGGCCCGGGCTGGATTTGAACCCGCCAGCTCAGGTGTACGTGGCTGGCACCTTAGCCCGTTGAGCCACAGGCGCCAAGCCACAATCTGAAATATTTTCATCAAACTGTTTAACATAGCCTTCATGGCATTTTCTTAGTTATCGCGCTGTAACTTTTTAAAGAGTATATCTTGCCTCCCATTTGGTATTTAAATAATTTGCATTTTTTAGAATAAAGACCAGAAATCAGGGTGGGACTGGAGGCAAGTGAGCCAGGTATAGGCAAGGATTACTGACCAGGGTGAAAGCCAGGTCACCTGCTAGAAGCTGTGATCAAAGGCAAGGATCACACGTATCCAGCCTGGAAAGACAGGCCTACTCTTCTGCCAAGAAGACCACAAAAGAAACCAGTGGTCTGACTTAAGCTCCACTGAAGAATGGCACTGGAACAAAACAGGCTTGGGGACATAATTCAGCGTGAAGTTCTCAAGCATTTCAGTAACCAGAAAGGCCCTCCCTCTAGAACTGCATAAATGAAACACGCTGTGCTGGACTCAACTACTGCACAGAGGCTGATACACCTAAGAGCATTTGAAATAGCCCATTTGGCCTCGATAAGCAGCATCAGTAGGAAGGGATTACTATCTCATTTGAATTTCTAACTATTCAAAGACATTGGGACAAGTCAACTGGAAAAGGGCAAATCTACTTTACCGCCAAAGTTAAGTGGTGATCATTATGATTTTCCTTTGAAACTGGAGAGAAACACTTCTCTGTGGCAGTTAGAAGGGCTCTGGGTGACTCTAGTTTTGCAGGCTCCATTAACCCGGGACAGTTTCCCCCTGGGTCAGTAGAAGTTATGTTAAAGCGGCGTCTCCACTTTGCAAGGTCCACACCAGAAAGGGAAAGACTTCTTTTCCAAGCTCCTGAGTGGCTGGGCACTCCCTGGGTGCATGGCTTTAGCTGCTTGCCTTATCTGAAGGTTTGCCAATTCTCATGCCTGACTAATTCTCTGTACCTCAAATTCTTTATTTTGAAATGTACCTCTTAAAAGTGGCTTAGAGGACACAGCCTATTATGGAGCCAAAAGTTTTCCTTTGTAACCACAGTTTAATTGCTTCTTTAATTGCTCCCTGAGGGGAGTTGAATTTTTTTTTTCTTAAGAGAGGAAGGCTTGTTGGTGGGAGGAAGGAATAACCGTCCCCAGGTCTCAGGGTTTCCCACACGGGCAACTCCAGCCACCTCCACAACGTACAGCTAGGGCCAGGGCACCTGTGGTCTCCGGAAGGGAAAGGCAGCATGGGTCCCGAGGGCGACTGAGAGCCAGCAATTGGTGAAACGGAACAAAGGACCAGGTGGAAGGAAAGAATGAAGAAGGAAAGGAAAACATCTTAGAGGAGAGGCCTGCAGGGGTCAGAAGGCAATGGCAGGGCAGGGGCGGGAGCTGTGCGTGTGTGTGAATGTGTGTGCATGTAACTTTCAAGTTAAAACTGCCCAGTAACATTTTCTCTTTTTGTCTTAATAGTTTAAAACCATCTATTAGATAGGATTGGTGTTTGTCGGCTCTGACCAATTTTATGTTGCAGCAGTTTAAAGACAACAGAAGTCCATCTTTTTCTTACATGAGAGGTATAAGCAGCCCAGGGCTACTGCAGTTGCCCCACAGTGGGGATTCCCAAACTATGCACTGAGGCACCGCAGGCCACCACAGTAAATTTTACATAAAGAAAGTGGGGATACTTCACATTCATCAGAGATTGAGGGAACTACTGGGATGAGGTAGTTCAGAGTTTCGACTTTAGATCTGTCACATTCTCTTTGATGATATACCTTTGCCAAGCTGGGTTCTTGAGGGTTGCTCTGATAAAATGCAAATATAAATGATAGCACTATTGTTCAGTGTGATGCCAAGGTTTGAGAAGTTTTACCGTGCCCAACAGGTGCGCACGTCTCCCTTGTAAGTGATTGAGGTTATTTATGAATGGAAACAGGAGTATTTTTTTCTTTCAATTTATTTATGCTAGATTTTCATGTGGCTTCTAAGTCATTAGGACACAAAAATATATCAAGTTATAAAGATGCAACTACTTAAAAATAAAATTTTTAGCCATGTCTTTGCCCTAAAGTAAACACGAAAAAGTTACCCCGACTCTGTGCTGTGAAACAAGAATGCTTGGGAACTTCTGACACTGGATACTGGTGTCAGAAACACAGATTCCCTTGATTTTGCCGTTTGGCTTCTTGGGGGATTGGCTTCTCCCACAACTTCTTCTTCCTTGACAGGAGAAGGAGCAAAGGGGGTGCACATTTTCCTTTTACAGACGCAGACTAGAAGATGGACTCATCACATCTGTTCACAATCCACTGCAGAGAAAGTAGCCATATGGTGGCCTACTGCAAGATAGGCACAAAAATGCAAACTGCACCCTAGATGGCCATGTGCCAAGAAAAATATTGGGGATGTTACTAGTGTGCCTAAAAATGGAAGTGTAGATATAGGGAACAACTTGCAGCCTCTACCACAGACCACAAGAACAGAAAGCAATGGTGCTGTGTCCCTCCACTCTTGATAAA
Source organism: Perodicticus potto (assembly GCA_963574655.1). Lineage (NCBI taxonomy): Eukaryota > Metazoa > Chordata > Mammalia > Primates > Lorisidae > Perodicticus > Perodicticus potto. The sequence continues at coordinate 16,827 of CAUYRH010015357.1, read as the reverse complement.
TGGTGGTGTCCTCAACAGCAATAAAGTGAACAAAAGGAGAGCAGCGGGCTCAGAGCTCTGAGGGCACCACCAACAGTGAGTGCATGCGGTGCGCAGGTGCACGTGGGGCACCATGTTGCCATGGGACGATAAGGGCATTTTGGTGTTGTTTCATTTTTTGCCTTTTGGAAATTATTAGAAGTTTTCAATCTATACATGTAAAATTTTTAGTTCACTTTTGAAGCAAATAGTCTTAAGTTCTGGTAAGAGCTATTCTCTGCTCCTGTGGAAGACAGTAATTAATTATGTCTTTGGCTTGGTCAGGGCCCATTATTTCCATATCATTAATGTGCATCCCTAACCACTTGTTTATATGACCATTTTCATATAAGATAGACAATTCTCTCATTTTTTGGATATTCAGATTATTAAAAGATAGTTGATAGACTAGGGTGTCCACACCAAGATGTGATAATGGGGTAAGGTAAAGGATTCTCAGGTTTAAATAATGCCTAAGAGATTAGAGTCGACTGGATCAGTGAGCATACTACTCCAACAAAAATTGTATACCCAAGAGGAACATTTATCTAGAGCTGTGAGGCTTCAACTTTGCCATCTGGAGTTGGGAGTACTGGACTCCCTCCCTAGAAGAGGGGCTAGGAGAGAAAGAATCGAAAGAGTTGCCATCAACCTTACAGAGTGCTCACCTCTTTCCCTGGCAAGGGTCCCTTCCTCGGCTGTATTTTTGACATACACATATACTATGTTAAACTATTTCAAATTGCACGTGACATTTAGTATGTCCGTTCATGAATCTGGCCATTTTCTTCTTTGTGCTCTGTCCTGCCACGACTTTCCCTGGCTTTGCTGTTGGCTTCACAAAGGGGCGATATGAGGCTAGGTACACCCTGCTATGGTTTAAGTATCCCTTCCAAAACTCATGTTGAAATTCAACTGCCACTGTGAGAGTATTAAAAGGTAGGACCTTGAAGAGGTGATTAGGTCATGAAGGCTCTGTTCTCATGAATGGATTAGTGCTGTTATCAAAGGCGTGGGCTAGTTAGGGTGGAAGTGGGCTCCTCATGAAAAGGTGAGTTTGGCCTGATGTCTTCTGTCTCCAGAGCTCATTTTTCTTCTGCCCTTCCACCATGGGATGACCCTTACCAGATGCCAGTGTCACATTTTTGGACTTCTCAGCCTCCAGAACTGCAAGCCAAATAAACTTTATTTCTTTATAAAGTACTCAGTCTGTGGAATTCTGTTCTAGCTGCAGAAAATGGGCTAACACAGTTCCCATGACCAGCCCTGTCCCTTATTTCTCCACAGCAGCATCCCACCAGGCTGCAGATAGGAATAATTGCAAATGAAGGATTTGGGAGCAACTAAAGGACATGATAACATGGGAGAAAAATTAAAACTTGGCACTAAACTTGGCCATTTCCAGAGTCCAAGGGAAAGGAAAACAAAATGTATATAATTCATGCCCCAATTCCTACTTGTGCTTCCTGCCTTGAGGGCCATTCTCCTCCATTTTTCTTTTAGTGGGGGGCCCTTTCCCTATAGGAAAAATCTACCCTCTGTCCACATGGGTTAGGCTTCTCTTAGACTTTGGGGACATACTGCTGTGTGTACAGAGGCCTGTGATTTTGCCACTGAGAAAGAGGCACCCGTCTGACCACTTCTCTGTTGGGAAGTTCATCACAGGGTGTTTGTTTATGCTCCTGCTACAGCTTAATGCGCAATTTGCACTTCCTCTGACTCTCTGACCAACCCGCACAAGCCAGGCCCAGAAAATCAGTTGCAGTGGTCACCTAATCCAGGGGAAGTCCCACGTCTCTTTCTTCAAGATGACAGAGGAAGCCAGTGTGACAGAGACCAACAGATTGGGACCAGGCCTCTGGGGCTTTTAACTCACCCCTCCCACCCAGTTCTAAAGCTGCTTTATGGGCACAACCTTTGGGCCCTCCTGCTGCATGATTCTGTTGCCAATTCCCTACTGCGTTCTCCCACGCTGAAGGTAGGGAATTTGTCAGGACATGTAAATCATGATGTTACCTTCTGATTTCCTTCGTACATTCTATCCACAGAGCATATGGTAAAGGCTTCAGTCACACAGTCAGAGACACGTGCCAGGCACCAGTGTGGCCTGTCCATCCAGGAAATTCAGCCTGGAATAACACCAAAGCATTTGCACAGGACAGCCCGGGATAGGCTTCTTCCACGATCACCCATCTGTGTGAGCAAAGCCAAGCCTCCTCATTCTTCTGGTGGCTAACTGTGGGAACACACACACAAATTACCCAATTTTAAAGAAAAACACTTTTCCTAATTGTCATAGAATCTATAATGATTCCCCTACCTGTAATTGAGCAAGTTAGTGACAGATTTTTGTTGCTATCGTTCATGTTTTTGTGTTTAGAACCATTCCCTATAGCACAGACAGCTGGCCAGTTATCAGCTTACTCAAACAAGACCATGAACCTCAAAGGCCACACTCCAGCTACACAAAGACCTGATTGAAACTTTTTTACCTTAAGCCAAATCACATTTTTAGCTAAAGTATTCTCCCCTACTGGTCTCCATAAGCATATAAGGAGTAATACATGAATTTATAGGGTGTCCCTAAAGCCGCCATACATAGGGAAAACACAGCTAAATGTACCTTTATTTACAAAATATTCATAACAAGATTTCACAAAATATTTACAAAATTCTCTCTACATGTTGAGTACCTCTTTATAAAATTCTTTAATGAATATTTTGTAAATGAAAGTACATTTAGCTAACATTTCCCATTTTCCCTATGTATACTGACTTTAGGGGCAACTTTTGGGACACGCAGTATTATTCCTCTTGACCCAAAGTAAACCCAAATAGTCAGGGGAAGTTCTAGTCAAAGGCTACAATACTAGCATACCAGAAAGAGGCTCCCACCTGACCTGGGGAAGTGCTGCAGGCTTGACAATGGCTGATATGGGGCTCTGCTTTGGGTGGTCCAAACTACAGTGGATTTAGCAGCAACATCAGGCTTTGTTGAAAGCAACAAGATCACAGCCAATGTCATTTGGGGAGCCTGGAGTATCCAGTAAGGTGAGAAGATGCAGAACTGGCCCTCAAGGATGAGTAAGCACTTCTGGACATGAAGACAGGAAGGACCAGGACCATGAACTTTCCCACCACAGGCATATAAGCACTCATATCCTGAGACAGGCACTGGATTCCATTATTTATATACCTAGCTGGGAAAACGAGACATGTGTTTCTACATAATTTAGTTCATTTCTCAAAAAGTGCTAAGCCGTAGGTACCATTTTGATTCCCACTTTATACATGAGGAAAGTAAACGTTGGTAAAATCATTAATTCTAGCCCAATACTACACACCTGGACAAGAGGGGAGCCCAGGTTTGCTGACCCCAAGGCCCTTATGCTTACCCTGTTTTCTACCGCCACTCAAGGCTATCAATAAGTGATCAACTTCATCATGACACATCGTGTGGCAAGCTCTGGATCACTCAGAGTCTGAACTCCCCATACAGCAAAGGAAAGACCCAGAGCTAGAGTTGGTTCCTGAAATAGGCCCCGCTTAGATGCTTACTTTTATGCAATAAGTGTCTATTAAATACCTATTGCTCAGAAGTATGCTGGGCTTATAAGAGAAAAGAAGTCTACTAGGATCCTTTCTGAGATACCTTGCCTTGGTTGGGGGACACAGGAACAGCACAGGTGAATGCAGTGTGTATGGTAAATAATACAAGGCAGTTTATAATGAATTGTATGGTATTGGCCATAACTTTTATAGTAGCTCAGAGAAGCGGTGAATATGGGCTGTGCTAACTCAGGGAAGACTTCATGGAGAAGCAGCAACTTGAACCAAACTCTCAAAGATGGGAAGGATTTGGACAAGGAAAGAGGCGTAATCACACTTAGTAATTACTAAAGGCAATGATAATAAGTTATGTACTCAGCTTACCCTTTTGTTTCGAATTCCAAATAGATTCTACATTTAGGGGAAAAATTATATAAACACAAAATTTAAAAAACATTTTAAAAAGTATCTAACATTGCATCATGAACCTTTTTTGTCAATGCTCATGGGAGGTCTTGTGATTTCCTCAGAGTGTTCCAGCCCATTCATAAATAATTTCAGTTTAGGGTGCAGGCATCTGCCACCCTCTGAATGACTGTTAGAGATATAATAAAGGAAAAAGAACCCAGATGCCTGGGTCTAGGGGCCTACACTAGCAAACCATAGTCTGTTTTTCTCTCCTAATTTTTAACAAAATGACCAAAAGCTTTTAAAGTAAAGCAGAGTTTTACCCATGGAGTGAGTTTTTCTCCAAAGTTCTCCACTTCCTGTTTCCAGGGAGGCTCTGTTCCCAGGACTGAGCTAGGGTTGTAAAAGCAAATTCTGATAGACAACCTAAACACGTTGGCTTTCTTGGCGCTCAAATCCACAACCACAGCTCTGCAAAGGGCCAAAGTGAGTGTCCTGAGCTCAGCCTGGTGAGCGAGTCCAGCTGATGAGGGTGCAGCTGTTTCCAGGCTTGATCCCTAAAGCTTCGATCTTAGCATCTTCACATATGGACTGGCATTGGCAATCAGATGTTTTGCTACATTGCTGCAATTAACAGAATAGAAATTAGGTTCAATAAAAACAACCATCACTCACGTGGAGGCCTTTGATAAGGAGGACGATTCAAGGGAGGCGCCGTCAGACCAAGAGATCTCAGAAATGATCAGCTGCCAACAAGCCTTGCCAGCCTTTGCTACACTTTCTAAAGGGAAATCTTTCTCTGTGGATTGTTGATTGATGGTAAACACAAAGCTCCAGAACCAAAACAAAGAGGAGAACAGTAAGAGCTGGTTGGGGAGGGTGAGTCCAGGAAAAGCTGGATGAGCACTGCAGGTTTTATCTTTGTTCACACCCAAGTGAAACCTGGGCATGATCAGATATATAATATATATATATATACACACACACATATATTTTTTTAACCATATGTTTAAAATCTCCCTTTCAGCCGATTGTTCTTCTGGAATCTATAACCCCAGAGCAATAGCAATCCCAGCTCATTTCCTAAAATCTCCATTCCTTTTCTAGAAAGCTGCTTCCTAACTTGGCCCAGCCCCCACTTCTACTTTCTCTTTCTAATCATTCCCACACCGTGGAGCCAGATTAATCTTCTCAATGTAACTTGGCTTGCAAAAGTATATTTATCCAGGGTTTGTTCATGTTACCCCTTGACACAGAGAGGTCGAAGGAGAGGACCGAGGTGACTCCGTGCAGAGAATTCAAGGTGCCCTACAATCTCAGCTCCCATGTTAACTCTGTCACTGACTCTGCTGCCCTGAGACTGGGGTCAGTCTTTACGCCTTCCCTCTGTGCTTCCAAGTCGGCCTTTTCAAACTCTACCTCCTCCATTACGCCCACTTATTTCCCCTTTCCTGGGGAATCTGTTTCCAGCTTCTTGCCAGTCGGTACTCACTTTTGAGCAAAGTTTCCCTAAAGCAAAGGTCAAAATGCCCAAACTTTCTCTCCTACTGTGAAAAGCAAAATTGGTCTTTTGAATTTACCCAAGAAACATACCAGGTTTCCATCAGAGCAGGTTCGCCTCTGCTTCCGAGGTCCTTGCCAGAGACTGGGCCTCCTTCTTCTCAGACACTGTCTTGGACAGAAGGGTACTTAGTATGTTCTCGGTTGATATTTTGAGAGAAGAATGAAAACAGTGACCATTGTTTCTCTGTAATTTGTCAAATCTAATTAAACACACTTGCAAGGAGCCCTGCAGGTTGTTACATAAATTGCTTGAAATCTCAGCACACCTTAAAAAATATGTTCCCATTCTTTAGCTAAATAGAAGCCATGTGTTTTACCTGGCTATTAAATGAATAAAACAATTTAAAGCTATAACTGCATGGCTTTACGAAGGCTTAAAACAATGAAGTGAACCCTAATGAGGAAAGGAAGAGCTGAGAGAGGGAAGGAGCAAGCGGGGTGGGGTCTTGGTGTGTGCCACACATTTTGGGGGCAAAACACGATTGTAAGAGGGACTTTACCTAACAAATGCAATCAGTGTAACCTGATTTCTTGTACCCTCAATGAATCCCCAAAAATAAAAGAAAAAAAAAGTGAAGCATAAAATTGTAAAAGAGAGAAAGAAGTGAGGGAGCAAGAGAGGGGAAAGCTAATAGTCAATCTCTTTCTTAGTCCATAAATTCTATACTTTTAAAAGTACCATCAGGGGCGGTGCCTGTAGCTCAGTGGGTAGGGCCGGCCACCTACACCCAGGCTGGCGGGTTTGAACCTGGCCCAGGACAGCCAAAACAACAATGACAACTGCAACAAAAAAACAGCCAGGCATTGTGGCTGGTGCTTGTAGTCCCAACTACTTTGGAGGCTGAGGCAAGAGAATCGCTTATGCCCAAGAGTTTGAGGTTGGTGTGAGCTGTGACGCCACGGCACTCCTCCACCCAGGGCTACAGCTTGAGACTCTGTCTCAAAAAAAAAAAAAATAAAGCACCATTAGAATTTACCTTTTAAGACATTCTGCTAAATGTGGCAATCCTGCAAAAGCATAAATAAAATACAAATGTAAACCCAGGCTTAATGAGGGGAGGCTAGTGTGCATTGAGCCTGGCTATTGCAAATGGTTCTTATTTTATTGACAAGTTGGATAATCTCTCTGAGGCAAGTATCTATCTCTCTGTCTGTCTGTCACGCACCTGCATGGGCACGCACATCCTAGTGTGTTTTAGCCAGTGTGACCTGAGCCAGACTATATGCATTCGTGTGTTCATTAAATGTAAAAAAAAAGAAAAGCACTACTGACAGGCAACTGTCAGGCACAACTGATAAATACAAAAATGTATCTTGTTCCTAAGGAAAATATATTTCTTTTATTCAACTCCCCCATTTAGAAACCACTGATTGGTTTCAAGAAAAATGTTCCCTTAAGGGAAATGCATTTTACAGTATTCCCAAGGCTAGCCATATCCTCCCCAGGACTTTGCCACAAGAGTCCTTTGGAGAATACACTAAGATTTGTCCCCATCGTTGGTCAACTTCCCTTTCCAGTCGATAATAATCCTAGTCACTGAGTGCTGTTGGTTTTACTCCTGCAAGCCTCACCTGCGCACTTACCCCTGCATTCTGACTTACTGGGCTCTCATGTCACCTCGTGATCCAGGGAATACAAGGAGTGTGAGCTATTCCAGCCTCTCCAAGTGAACCAGCAACCAGATAGATGAATGAAAGAGGGAATAAATAGAATTTGCATCTATTAAAGTAAATAACTAGATGGGTTCCTTATTCTATATTCACTTTCTTGCTCATTTGACCAAAAAAGCTTAATGGAATTTTAAAATAAAATAAGCCCCCACTAGTACAATTAGGGCAAAGGCTGCAGATGGCAGGGGGCTGAGGTCTACTGTCATTGAACTCAGCTATTTAGTTTGGGATTCAGAAAGATAAAACCCCAAAAGCCTCATTCCCACTGGCCTCTCTGCTGAAATGGATCCCAACCTCTACATCTAAAGGACTCAAAGCCTTGGGGAGACCTGTCACCCACAACGGCCTGTGTTCCTTGGTACTCCAGTTACTACGGTTGCATAACGTATTACCCCCAAACTTAGTGGCATAAGACAAACTCATATTATGCTTGTGGATTCCATGGAGATGGCTTGGTCTCGGGCCTCAACTGGAAGGCTCGAAAGTATGGGGCTGGAGTCACATGAAGGGCCACTTACTCACTGGCATCGTAGTTGGGAGAGAATAAGTTCTCCTCTGTCCCTTGGGATCTTGGGCTGGTTCTAAGGACTAAAGTGATATAAGACAGGTTAACAGGAGAAAAGGATACATGTTTCACTAATTCTTATGTGTACATCAGTTCTGCTGGAGGAGCAGACAAGATGACAAATACTGCTGGGACCATTTTTGAAAACTATAGTCTGCTGTACTTAAGATCAGATTCTTCTGAGACTGGCCTAGGGCTCTGGGAGGACCATCCTGCGTCGTATTGTTCCTGGCTAATGTCTAAAACCTTCACCTAGCACCAGATTGACCTTGGAAATGGAGGGAATGCAAACGTTTTTGACTCTGCATGTGGCTAGATGCTTCCAGGCAGCCTGAGGGATCTTAGCCCTTCTCACCTGCACATGTGTGTGCACACCCAGATCCACCAACACACACACACAGCAGCCCATGGCATCTCAAATCCTACTGATTATTATTCTCCCACATCTCTTATCCCTCCTTCCTTTCTGTTGCCATACCTGCCACCCTAATTCCAGTCTTCAAGTCACTTGTGGTTTGCTACCAATGACAAGATTCCCAACTATCCCTAACGTCCATTTGCTCCTCCCATAGTAACAAATCTTTTTTTTTTTTGCTGGGCATACAACTCATTCACCCCTGCCAAGAATAAAGGTTACATTTTCCAGCCTCCCTTGCCTGGCCAGTAGGGGTGATACTGACACTAGATTCTGACTAGCAACAAGCATGGCAGTTTCAAGTCATGACCCCAGAATCCACTGATGGTCCTCTGTGGGGAGGTGGGGTCTATGTCTGCAGCCCCCGTGTACAGACTCTGTGATTTCCTGGCCACAAGTGATGCTGTGCCCATTTCTGGATGTTTAAGTCTTAAAAACAGACACCTTCTGCTTCCTACCTCTTGAGATAACTCCTCTGAGCACCAACCACCGTGCTGTGAGGAAGCCCAGCAGCCTCATGGAGTAGCCACATGTACCCATTTCCAGTGACAGCCTCGTGAGGTTCCAGCTGACAGCCAGCGTTCACCATCAGGTGTGAATGGCCAAGCCTGCAGGTGATTCCAGACCCCAGCTGCCATGTCCCCCTGGCCTTTGGCCACCAAAGCTGATGCTGTAGGGAGCAGAGTTGAGTTGTTCCCACCACGCCCTGACTACACTGCAGTTTCCTGAGGGGAATTAATGATTACTATTGCTTTAAGCCTCTATATTTGAGAGGTCGGGCATGTAGCCATTGACAATTGAAGTCATGCATATGTGTCACCTTTCCTCTTCTGGATACTGACATCCAAGCTACTTCCTATATCTAGAGTAAAGAATCAAGATTGACTATAAGGCACTAAAGTGCCTGTCTCTCAAAGGTGAATTGAGTTTGATACATGACAACAGTCTCTTACCTCTTCCTGCTCTGTGTCCAGTCTTTGTTTCCACAATTACCACACTAATCTTCCTAAAATGTGGCGTTGCATAATCTCTCTGATGCTCTGTCTCCTGTGGCATCCCATTGCTGAAAGAATTTAGTCCAACTTCCTCAGTCTGACACCCCAAGGACATACTTATCCCAGCTCTATCTCCATCTTAAGTACTTCTTTTGATCCTGGTATTTGTACCCTGGGTAAGGACAATGTGTCAAATATTATATGCAAAGCCCCAGGAAAAACAAACTGCCTCTTCCCAGAGCACTAGTTTTACAATTTGGAAGGGTTTTATGCTTTTGTTCTTGATAGGAATTTCAGTATTTTTATAAAGTGATACAAGCACCAGTATATTATAAAATCAAATGCAACATTTATATGTGTTTCAGATAAAATATGAGGTCATTTTTTTTTGTTGTTAGAGACAAAGTCTCATTTCATTGCCCTCTGTAGAGTGCTTGACGTCACAGCTCACAGCAACCTCCAGCTCTTGGGTGTAGGCAATTCTCTTGCCTCAGGCTCCCGAGTAGCTGAGACTACAGGCGCCCACCACAATGCCCAGCTATTTTTTTTGTTGTTGCAGTTTGGCCGGGGCTGGGTTTGAACCCACCACCCTCAGTATATGGGGCAGGCGCCCTACTCACTGAGCCTCAGGCGCCGCCCAAGATCATTTTTTTATTGGCCGAAGGACAATTTGAGCTATACCCCGGGGGCTGCAGGTCACTACACCTCTAATAATAGGGATACTTGGGTATACGATTTGAAAAGCATGCATTTATTGCTTAGAAACACATTCAGCTGAGTGCTGCTTAACAGAGTTAAGAGTCACTTTATACAGCAAGAAGTAAGGAGGGAGGCAGCGACCTGCCCTTGATTTGGAGCTCCATTGAGATTCCCCCAGTCCTTCCTTCAGGCCTGTTCACAGGTCATTCATTCCCTGACCCTTTTCTTCCTGCTGTCACACAATGGCCATTACAGCTCCAGACATCAGTCTGTGTGTGTGGTCAATGTAGTTATAAGAAAACAATAGAGTGTTGCTAGTTCCACATTCCATTTTTATTAGTCAAAGTATAAGCCTTCTCCAAGCCCCCAGGAGACCTCTACTTACTTCTCACAGGCCAGAGCCATCACAGGGTCAGCTCTAGGTGAAAGGACGCTGACACTACAAATAAATCAATCCCTCCTGGATCAAAAAAAAATAAAAATACTCAGTCTGGTGGTTCACACCTATTTTCCCAGCACTGTGGGAAGCTGACAGGGGTAGGATCACTGGAGGCCAGGAGTTTGAGACCAGCCTGGGCAGTAGAGTGAGACCTTGTCTCCACATTTTAAAAAAAGAGCAGGTTCTGTTAGTAAGAGGAAGGGGCTAGATCTGGGGAGGCCCTAACAGGAGTGTCACAGTCTCTTTTCCTTCAGCTAGGTCAGTTTTCTGGTTGATCATAGGGCTGGCACATTGTGGGGCAAAACAAGATATTATTGCTTCTAGGGGAACAGAAACCTGCAGCTCGCCCAGCCCTCGAGCCACCCACCCACACATCGTCTCCATGACAGGACCTCCAGCCTGCTGAGACTCCACATAATCAAGAGCCATCTAGGCACAGAACCCTGCTCTGGGGTGACAAAAAGAACTCTGCGTCCAGGTAGGTCTTTGCAAGGGTCTTTCCCAAGGACACCAGCTCCCAAGTCTTCAGAAAATGTGAAGATCTTGACCCAATCCAATCGGTTAGTCCGCGGTGAGTCCCTACTCATGGAACACTAGGGATTTCTCTATGAAAAACAGAGAGAACTACAGCTTCAGAGAGTTGTTAACCACACTCCAAACAGTTGCCTAGACAGTTGTGTCCAGAGCACATGAAGATCTATTGAAAACGGCAAAAACACCGCCATTAGAATTATTTAATAAAATAGGCTTTATTTTCCCTTCAGGCACTTTATTAGAAGACCAACAGTCCATAGAAGAAATGAAACGACAAACCGAGCTCAGCCTTGCAGAGCTAGCCGCCTTGCCTGCCACTGACTTCCCAGCCCCAAGAGAAAGAGAGGGCTCCACGGCTCCTTTCCGTCTGCATGGAGGAAGTCACAAGTGGGGCCAAGGAAAGAAAAGAGGGAATTAAACATAAGAAGGAAAACACAAGAGGCCTCCTCTAACCCCAAAATCATAAAGGAAAGCAGAGAGGACCAAGAAGCACAAGGTCTGTGGTGTATAGGGTATGTTTGTGTAGCTGTCTGCCGGGATTACATTTCTGAATCATTCCCTAACCCTTGGCAAAGAGGCTTGGAAGCTTCAGACTCCTTTGGTGGCTGGAGAACAGGAAATCTGACATCTGTAAAGAACAATGGATTTTAACTTTTTAGTACTATAATCACTTTCACTTAAGAACATTTAAACTCTTACCAGAATGTTCTTTCACACTAAAGTTTTTACCTGTTCCTTAGGTGACCTAATCAAGCAGGTTTTCAGACAGGACAAGACTTTCTTTAAATCCTTAAAAATCTTTTTTTAGCCGGGGCTGGGTTTGAACCTGCCACCTCTGGCATATGGGGCCAGTGCCCTACTCCTTTGAGCCACAGACACCACCCTAAATCCTTAAAAATATTAATTCTTGAGATCCTTTAACATAGTCCTTTAGTCTTTGTATTTTCTCATACTTTTTTGTTAGTGGTGACTAATTGATTTGCAATTCCATGATAACTGTGCTAGGCTCTGTGGACAAAACAAAGTTTATGACATCATGAGCCCTCCACTTAACTGCATAGAATATAATCTCATGCTAAGCACTGGGCTACATTGCTTAGACCTGTTTTCAGATTGATTAAATAGATGATGTTAAGCAATCAGCGATACAGTGCACCTGTGAAATGATGATGCAGCTCCTATGTAGATATGGACAATTGCATTTGTCTCCTAGGGCGGCTGTAAGGAAGTGCTAGCCACAAGACACAAACGGTAGCAACTTAAAACAACAGACATCTAGTCTCTTGTAGTTCTGGAGGCTTGGAGTCCAAAACTAAGGTGTCGACAGGACTGTGCTTCCTTGGAAGTCTCTAGGGAGGGTCACTGGCTCTTCCCACCTCCTGGTGCTGCCAGCAATCCTTGGTGTCCCACGGCTTGTAGATTTTGTGCTCCAGTGTTCACTTTCACACGGCCTTCTCCTTATGTGTCTGTGTCCAAATGTTCCTCTTCCAGGAACACGTTTACACCGTTGGTAGGACTTCAAACTAATATGACCTCTTTGGAAAGAAGAATGGAGAATCCTCCAAAAACTCAAATTAGACCTTCCATTTGATCCTGCAATCCCATTAAGAACCATCTACCCAGAAGAAAAAAAATGATTTTATTTAAGGTCATTTGCACTGGATTGTTTATCACAGTTCAATTTACAATCACCAAGATACGGAAACAACCCAAGTGCCCATCAACCCAGGAATGGATTAACAAACTGGTATGTGCGGCTCGGCACCTGTAGCTCAAGCGGCTAAGGCGCCAGCCACATACACCAGAGCTGGCGGGTTCGAATCCAGCCCAGGCCTGCCAAACAACAACGACAACTGCAACCAAAAAATAGTTGGGCGTTGTGGCAGGTGCCTATAGTCCCAGCTATTTGGGAGGCTGAGGCAAGAGAATCACTTAAACCCAGGAGCTGGAAGTTGCTGTGAGCTGCGATGCCATAGCACTCTACCCAGGGCGACAGCTTGAAGATCTGTCTCAAAAAAAAAAAAACCACCAAAAACTGATATGTGCATGCCATGGAATACTATTCAGCCATTAAAAAAGATAGAGACTTTACATCTTTTGTATTAACCTGGATGGAGTTGAAGTACATTCTTCTTAGTAAAGTATGACAAGGATGGAAAAGCAAGTATCCAGCATACTCAATAGTAATATGAAGCCAAGAGGTGATCTAACACACCCACATAAGAGAAAAACTCGATTCTACTTGGAAGAGAAAGAACAAGGGAGGGAGGAGGGGGAAGAGGAAGTGGGATTGGTGTTCTCCCACTTAATGGGCACAATGTCAGAGGAGATGGCACACCTCTTTGGTGCAGGACACAACTATGAGACTCTACTTAACAAAGGCAAGCAGTGTACCCTAGTTGTTTGTACCTCACATTAACCTGAAATTTAGACTTTTTTTTTTTTTTTTTTGAGACAGAGCCTCAAGCTGTCACCCTGGATAGAGTGCAGTGGCATCACAGCTCACAGCAAGCTCCAACTCCTGGGCCCAAGCGAGTCTCCTGCCTCCGCCTCCCAAGCAGGCGGGACTACAGGCGCCTGCCACAACAGCCCGGCCATCTTTTGAATGCAGCTGTCATTGTTGTTTGGCGGGTCCAGTCTGGACTCAAACCCGCCAGCTCAGGTGCACATGGCTGGCGCCCTAGCCCACTGAGCCACAGGCGCCGAGCCAAACCTGAAATTTAAAAAATCAAATTTCCTGTCTTCTTAAAAGGACACCAATCCTTAGATTAATACCCACCCTAATCCAGTAGAGCCTCATCTTAACTTGATTACATCTGGAAAGAGCCTATTTCCAAATAAGATCATATTTATGAAGACTGAGGGTTAGGACTTGAACATATTTGGATGGGGGTGACACAATTAAACAGTATACTGTCCATATAATACATGTATAAAAAACAACAAAAGCTTGTTAGAATTTTAAAACACATGGCTCAGCGCCTGTGGCTCAACGGGCTAAGGCGCCAGCCACGTACACCTGAGCTGGCGGGTTCGAATCCAGCCTGGGCCCACCAAACAACAATGACGGCTGCAACCAAAAAATGGCCGGGCATTGTGGGGGTGCCTGTAGTCCCAGCTACTTGGGAGGCAGAGGCAGGAGACTCTCTTGAGCCCAGGAATTGGAGGTTGCTGTGAGCTGTGATGCCACAGCACTCTATCCAGGGTGACAGCTTGAGGCTCTGTCTCAAAAAAAAGAATTTTAAAACACAGCTGCAACTTCTTTGCTGCCCGCTCCCCTTGGATCTGAGTGGGCTTCCTATTGCTCTGACCAGTACAGGACAGTAGAAGTGACATCAGGGAGGAAGGCACTCACTGAACAGTGTCTTCGAAGGCTAGATCATAAAAGAACACTTTTGCCTTGTTCTCTGGAACACTCACTCTTACAGCCACCATATAAGAAGTCCAACTACCTCAACGCCACTATACTGTGAGGAAGTCCAAGGCACGTGGAGATGCTACAAGCAGGCCCTCCAGTCAACACTCCCAAACACGCTCAGAATCTCAACGAACTCAACCCAAGCGCCAGCCGTGAGGATGAAGAAAGAAGTTTCTGGAAGTTTCCAGGCCCCAGATGTTTCAGTCATCCCAAGTCATTCCAGATTTCCCAGGCGAGGCCCCAGACTTCACGGGGTAGAAGTAAGCCATGCCGTGGTCCACACTTCCCTCCCACAGAATTCATGTGATGTAACAAATTGGTTGCTATTTTATACTTCTAAGACTTAGATTGGCTTTGTGTGGCAATGGCTATTGGATCAAAGGTTTACCAAACAACATAAAGGGTATAGTCACTTAAAAAAAAAAGAATGAATGAATGTAAGTGCATGCATAGGAAAAGTCTATGAAATTTGACTCCAAACTACTAACAGTAGTTATTTTGGGGTGGGTAGAGTTAACTCTCTTCTTTACTCCATATTATATTTTCTGAATTCTCTACAATAAGCTCAGATTACTTAAGTAACCAGAAAAAAAAAAAAAGTAATTTTCAGTTGGAAAAAAAAATGTACTTCGGGTTGTGCATGATGGTTGTGCAAGTAATGAAGAACTTCTAATGATGGCTGAATACTCTCTGTGCTGTAACCACCATTAACATACAGATGATTCTGCCTCCAAAGCTCATTCTAGCTGAATAGGTCCACTGGCCTCGTAGGACTGAGTCTAGTGTCTTTAGAGCTGGATCATATGGAAGGGACAGTGACTAAAAAGGAGCTTAAGGCACTTTCTTGGGCACTGTTTTCCTTCAGGCGGCTGGTCTCAGAGCTCAGGCAACCACCTCTTTCTTTGCAAATGGAGAAAGCACTGGTTGTGCCCCAGCCTGGGGACAAGAGCAGGTGGAAAAGGCTTCTCTCAAAGAGAGAAGTGGGAGTGTCCCCTGGAGGCCTGGGAGATGGGGCCAGGGTACCATGGCATCCGTCCTTGCTGAGGAGTGGGATTTCTATGCAACCCTTTGACAAAAGGGTGCCCACCCACACCACAGATTGGGCCTGTGTACCGCCAATGTTATTTCCATTACCACTCACAAAGTTCCTAACTAAAGTGTGTCACTGGAGCACAGTTTTTCTTTCAGAGACACGGCATTCAAAGGTTAACAACACATCCTGCCAAGAGCACAAACACAATCTTGGCGTGACACAGGAGGCGGCCTTGGCCCTCTTGAATGGTCACACTTTAGAAACCCAGGGAAAGCAGGGACAAGCAAAAGGCCACAACTGAAAGGAACAGACCTTGTGATTCACACACACAAAATAAAAATGTGTTCAAATGAAGCCAAGGGTGAGTTAACCATGATATGTGTGGTTTCTAAGGAAACTTTAAAAGCAAATAGTGCATCAGGAAGGAAGGCGCTCACTGAACAGAGAAGAAATTCCCAGATGCAGGAACCAACACTGTCCCTTCCAGCAGCTGCTTCCCACTTCTTCAGAACATTCCAAATCAGGAACTGCGCCCACTTAGTCCTCATCGGCTGGAGCAGAAGCAGCGGCAATCAAGATGCCCTACCCTAGGGCGGCTCCTGTGGCTCAAAGGAGTAGGGTGCTGGCCCCATATACCGGAGGTGGTGGGTTCAAATCCAGCCCCGGCCAAAAACTGCTGGGGGTGGGGGAAGATGCCCTACCCTAGCTGGCATTTAATCATTAAATGCTGTAAGGCCATCATCTCATTTACTCCATGTGACATCTTACAAGATAGTCTTAGTGTCTTAAATTTACTGGTGATGAAACTGAGACTCAGAGAGGTTCAACAACTTGTCCATGCTGTACCATACAAACCAACTGAGGCAGGAATTGAACTCAGGCAGGTAGCTCTGAGTCTAAAGTCTGTGCTCTTACCCTTGACTTTTTGAATATTATCGTGGTAAAAGGAAATTTGATGATGGAATAAACCATTTAAACTCACATAGATGTTCTTGTTTTGATTGTATCTATTGGACCCTTTGACTGTGGTGAATAAGACTGTCCAGGTTCTTCAGGGTCTGACTCAAACCAGATTTCTGACTCACAAGGCTGAGGGCAGGCCATGAACATGGTAGATGTGCGTGGGGAAGGCCGTGGGTGAACACCTTCAAGACACAGATGGCCAGGCTTTTCCCCAGCAACAGGCCCCCTTCTGCATCTTTGAGTATGGCTGGAAGACGGTCAGTGAATTCTTTCCTCTAAATGAGAACACATTCACTAGTTAATTTTTTATTTATTTTATTTTTTTATTTTTAATTTTTTTTTTATTAAATCATAGCTGTGTACATTAGTGTAATCAAGGGGTACAATGTGCTGGTTTCATATACAATCTGAAATGTTTTCATCAAACTGTTTAACATAGCCTTCATGGCATTTTCTTAGTTATTATATGAAGACATTTGTATTCTGCATTTAGTAAGGTTCGCCTGTACCCTTCTAAGATGCACCATAGGTGTGGCCCCACCCATAACCCTCCCTCC
>CAUYRH010015356.1:0-22921 GCA_963574655.1 Perodicticus potto | reverse complement strand
AATTGCCCTCCCTCCACCCATCCTACCCCCTCCCCTCCCCTCCCTTTCCCTTTTCCCTGTATTCTTGTGCTATAATTGGGTTTTAGCCTTCATATGAAAGCTATAAATTAGCTCTATATTAGGGCTGAGTACATTGGATACTTTTTCTTCCACATTGCATTCTTTATTGGCCTTCCCTTTGCGGACTCACTTCCCTCCTATCTCCAGGATTTACCTCAGAGTCTGTTTCAAAGGAAATCTAAACTGAGACAGTGGTATTATAAGCCTACAACTACCTTTTTCTTTTTTACAAAAAATAGCTAATTTTTCAGAACTACCTTTTAATGTTAAGTACTATCTTTGAGTTCTATGATACCTGAAGATAATGTGAAAATTGAATCTTGAACTGCTTACTAGGGTGAACTCTGTTCAGAGTCTTCAGAAAAAACTTTCCTCCCCTACTTAGTTACTGGCCTAATACAGAGAAACTATCCCAATATCATCTTCATGCCAGTGGAAAGATTTTGTTTTGAATTATAGCCCCTGCCTTGAAGCAAGGGTATTCCTCAGTGTTGTACACTTCGTTCTGGGCCCAAACTGAGAATCCTGAGGCTATGATACATTCTTTTTTTTTTTTTTTGAAACAGAGTCTCACTTTGTCACCTTTGGTAGAGCGCTGTGGTGTCACAGCTCACAGCAACCTCCAACTCTTGGGCTTAAGCAATTCTCTTGCCACAGCCTCCCAACTAGCTGGGACTACAGGTGCCTGCCACAACGGCCAGCTGTTTTGTGTTGTTGTTGCAGTTGTCATTGCCATTTTAGCTGACTGGGGCCAGGTTCGAACCAGCCACCCTCAGACTATGGAGCCAGCACCCTAACCACTGAGCCACAGGAGCCGCCATGATATATTCTTAAATGGAATTATCCCCTCAATTATTTAGGGAGAATTATTACATGTACTAGGATCACAATGAAAACAAAAGAGCCTTCTTGCAGCAGGAAACTGGATATTTTAATCAGAATGATATTAACAGTTAATTTTTGATAGGGCAAAATGTGAAGAAGCTCTTATATTTGTTTTCTTTTGATTAATGGCTCTGATCCTGGGAAGTTGCTTATAGAGAATTTCTTCTTCTATTTCTCCTTATAAATATCTATGAAATCAAGAAAATATCAAAAGGGGATACTTTCATACAAGTCATTGACTTATTCAATTGCTGCTGTTTGAGTTTACAAGGATAAGAAGGATAAATGGCTACGGGGGTCTATATTTCTGTTTTTACCATTTGGGGCAATGGTTCCCATGAACGTGGCTTCTGTATTGGTCACCTTCAGTCATGAGGACCTTGCCGGCCTGGAGAGATGATAACTTGAAACCCTAAGTCATACCTGTCCTTCTTCCTCTGACTGATACTGACATTTAGCACTTTGACCAAGGCTTGCCTGCAAGTGCAAAATGTGGTATCTCTGTTGTGTCTGACTGAGAGGTAACTGGAATGAGGTTTTTTTTTTTGCTGCATCTTGAAAGATTTTTCATTTCTGCACATAATTCCTATAACCAGAGCAGGGAAATGTATTTTCAAAGGGGAACAAATAACCCAGGGGTTAAGTGGTAGATATCACTGGAAGAACTAAGCTTTCAAGCTTAATGGGCCCTGGGATATATGTTAACAGCAACCTGCAAGTGGGGAAAGAGCAGCCTTTGATCAGCTAAAAATGTCTCTTCTAAAGCAATCCATGTAATTAAAGTCACAAATTTGGTTACCATCTTAGAAATCTTTTGTCCAACCTCTCTCAAATGCTAGAATTATATGTGCTTTGGTTTAGTTCGATCAATTCCCCAGGCTGTTGGGTCTAACCCATTCCGTTGTAGAATAACCCTGTTATAAAGTTCTTCCTTATATTGATTCAAAGTCTGACTCCCAACTCCTTAATCCTTCCTGGTCTAGTTCTTGCCTCAAGAATAAACAGCACTGTAAATAGAACTTCTGACAATGATGAAAATGTTCTAAATCTGCACCATCTAATATTGTGGCACTAGCCAAACACATTTGACATTTGACTAGTGTGACTAAGAAACTGAATTTGTTTTATTTCATTTTTTGTAGAGATGAGCTCTTACTATGTAGCCCAGGCAGTTGTCAAACTCCTGACCTCAAGGGATCCTCCCGCCTTGCTCTAACAAAGTGTGAGCCACCATGCCCTGCAAGAAACTTAATTTTTAATGTTATCTGAATTTAAGCCTTCTTTTTAGATTTAAATTTATTTAAACCTTCTGATAAGTGACAGCCATTAAAGTGTTTAGAGACACTGAATTGTCTCTTCCATTCTTCTGTTTTTAAATGACAACTTGCTCTAGCAACATGGCGCTTCCCATATTCTCACCCTCCTCATGAACCTTCTCTGGATTATGTGATATATTAATCACTTGCTTAAAATCTGGTGCTCATTGCTGGTCTCAATGACTCAGGATGATATGACTATTCAAGAATACATTGGACTCATCAGGAGTGACCATTGGAATTTAATGCTGGAATTTATAAAATTTTATATTATGTTTATTTTTTTGTTTTGATTTGCATTTCCCTGATCATTAATGATGTATCTTTTCATATACCTGTTTATTTTTAAATGCCATAATGTACTTCACATTTGGTTAATGACAAATAACCATTTTCAGGCAAATCATTGAATTTTAGAATTAAAATTTCACACCTTTAGCACAATATTTTTTACAGTTTATTTTAGTCAGTGGACACATTATTACATGAAACATTCCCAAAATAGTAATAGTTAATTGTACAGCTGCTTAAATTGGAGCAGGAGGGAGCTGCCTGGCCTGTGCTTCCTATAGAAATAGTATAGTCTTCCTGTGCTCCTGTCCGACCCACTTAGGCACTTAAAAAGTTTCTTTTTTCCTCCCACATTGATTACTATTTTTCGTGTAATAAACCTCTAAAAATTGGTATCTGGGGTGCCATAGATAATGAAACATTAAAATTGAGAATGAGGCTAGCAAATTGATTAATTAAATAGTGTACAACTTTCATCAAATCACAAAATCAGGGGGAATATTACTGTATATAAATCATTAATCAAACATGATTTAACCAAAAAAAGATTATAAAACTCATTAATATCCAATAGTTTGTTATCTAAAATAATATGCTTTACATTATAATTTTTTTTTTGAGACAGTCTCACTCAGCTACCCTGGGGTCGAGTCCTGTGTTGTCATAGCTCACAGCAACCTTAAACTCTGGGGCTGAAGTGATTCTCTTGCCTCATCCTCCCAAGTACCTAAGACTACAGGCACCTCCTACAATGCTTGGCTCCTTGTACTTAGTTTTAGAGATGGATTTCTCTTTCACTCAGGCTAGTCTCTGAACTTCTGAGCTCAAGCAATCTACCTGCCTCAGCCTCCCAGAGTGCTAAAATTACAGGTGTGAGCCACCTCCCTCAGCCTTGCTTTACATCATAATTTAACCGAATGTTTAAAAATAAAAACATGCAACAAATAAAGGAAGAATAATCATAAACTCAAAAAACTCAGAAAAATTGACCTCCAGATTGTATATAAGACAATTTCTATGGTAAAGTAAAAAAAGAGTAAATATAAAATGCTGTTCAAGAACAACAAACAAAATGTGACAGGTTAGAAGTGCACAAAATAATTAGACATCGTTCTCATATCAGAAGAGATTATATCACATTGATATATCAATCAGTTTACATATGTATTAATATAGTATGTTTATATTTAATTCTAGAACTATGTTATAAAACAATATAAATGCAATGATTTAAGTATATTTTAAAATATCTTAGGAGTAAATGCTAAGAAAAGTTTACAATAGTTTTTTTCCAAACCACTTGAGGAAACAAAATATAAAAATTTTCCATATTACTAAAAATAGGAATCAATAAGGAAGCATTAAAAATTGAACGGACAAAAAAATGCAACTTCCTTCTCTCTCCTTATGTAATAAACCTGTACATTTGTATACAATGCTCTATCACTTTAAAGGTAAAAAATGCTTTCTTATCTCATCATCCATAATTCAGATAGTATAGGCATGTTTTGTCTTATTAATTTTTTAAAAGGAGAAACTTTCTATACAAGTCCATTTTCTTACTCTTAAATTTGAGATCTCATTGGAAATTGAGAGCAAGGAAATAGTCATGTCCTGGGAAGATACTGGAAGAAATGTGGCATCCTTGCTTGTCTTCATACTGAGCCTTGTGAAGAATGAGCAGTGGGAGGGCACAGTAAAAACACTCAGTTTGTGAATTTATCAGATGAAATTCCTAAATCTTTTACTGAAACTAAAATTAATTATGGATACGTTTTCCTCTTACAATATCTGAAATAAATGGATCTTTATTCTACTTTTCTAAAGAAAAAATGTTCTTGCTTCCATATACACAATCAGATTAGAAACTTTCTGACTTAGCCTACTCTAGATTCAAATCTTAATGAAGTGTTGATGTGGGTTCAAACCAACACAGCCATGGAATCAAATCACTTTAGTTGGTAATGAGACCTCCGAATTGCATTATTTAAGGAGTGTTGATGGCTGCCTAACAACAGGACAAGTTCTAATTAAACAACAGATGCTGAAACAGTTACTCATTTCATTTGAGCATTTACCACCGGGCTTCTTAATAATGATTTCATTGAAGGCATATGATTATGATAGTTATTTTTTTTACATTTATTATACAGTTAATTGTAAGGAATTAGCTCATGTGGTTTTTTTCTTTATTAATCATAAACACATAGATCATGTATACATTAATGCATTTATGGGGTACAATTTGCTGATTTCATGTAGAATTAGGAATGCTTACATCACACTGGTTAATACATACCTCATCTCGTTTACTTGGTTATTGTGTTAAGACATTTATACTCTATACTAATAGATCTGACATGGACTCTTGCATTTTTTTATTTATTTTTATTTTTTATTTTCTAGAGACAGAATCTCACTGTATTGTCCTCAATAGAGTGCTGTGGTGTCACAGCTCACAGCAACCTCCAACTCCCGGGCTCAGGTGATTCTCTTGCCTCAGCCTCCCAAGTAGCTGGGACTATAGGCACCACCCACAATGGCCAGCTATTTTTTTGTTGCAGTTTGGCTGAGGCTGGGTTTGAACCTACCATCCTCGGTATATGGGGTTGGAGCCCTACCCACTTAGCACAGGCGTCATCCTATGATAGTTATTTTAAGGTAATAGGTATATATTTATTCTTTTCTAGCCTACGTGGTAATGGTTGAAAATCTGGGTGTCCAACCATTGAAAAAAACATAAATCCTTTTTTTGTTTTCCAATATTGGAGTGAGGCCTTTGTGAGCTTCCAGTTTCCCTCGTCTTCTCTGAAATTCCCTTAAAATTGATTTTCTCAAACTTTGATTTACACAGCTATTATCTGGAGATCTTGGTGAAAATATAGGTTTCAGATACCCATTTGCAGAGACTGTGATTTGGTAGAACTGATACCAGTAGTCCATTGTCACATTTTGAGGAATACGGGCGTACATCCTGATAAGTAACAAAGAGTGGGAAATTCATGGCTTTATTTACTTTTTTAAAAATCTTCCAAGACTTCAAAAATATTTTTCTCCCCAAACATTTTGAACCCTTGAAGTCTTGAACTCTTACACAATGGCATCCGTAGGCTCTAAGATGAAGAACATGTAATGGGTACTGCAGTCCTATCACCTTGCTCTTGGAAACGGTCTCTCATTTGCATCTTACCTTCTGCATATCATCATGGCCTCCGTCATCAGCCAGAGAGAGGCTCTTCTCTGATTCTGATGTCTGATTGTTGCAGCTCCCACATGCTTTTCCTCTTAGCTTTTGTTCTTCCTCATTGCTAGACTTGTTCACATATTGAGACATAGCAGACAGAAATAACTAGAGGGATAATGAGTCTGAAATTTATAATCTCCGTAATAAGCTTCTTTCTTGTTAGTGCCTTTTAATGAATGTATCTATGCTGTGGGAAGGGGAAACTGTCATACAAAGCTTTGTCATTACTCAAATTCAGGATGGAGAATGAAAATGTAATGTCATCTCCGATAACTATTTAAAGTACACTATAGCCCATTTTTTTTTATCATTATAATGAATTTATAAAGATTTAAATTAAAGTATAAAACAGTGATTTAAATCTATGTTTATAAATTACTATACAAAGTATTGACAGTTAAGTTTGCAAACTTGCCACCATGTGTTTACATTGGCATTACTGTACAAATAACTCACTAAGGTTTGATAACCTTAGTATATTAGTGTCTCTTAGCTGGATTTGTATCGATGTGTGGTGTTGTTTGGGTGAGTGGGTTCATTATTGTTGTTTTGTATTTTTCTGTGTTGTCACAAGAATGTTAGAGCTTGAATTAGAGCAACAAACAAATATTTGTAAATTTCTTGTTAAACGTGGCAAGAATGGAAAAGAAATGAGGGATATGTTAGTCCAAGTTTATGGGGATAATGCCATGAAGAAAATGGCAGTGTACAAATGGATTAAACATTTTTTCTGTGGGGAGAGAAAGTGTCACTGCTGAAGAGAGGGCAGGAGGGCCAGTAATGACCAGAACTGATAAACACATTGCAAAAGTTCATTGAAATGTTTATCAAAATTATCAGTTGACTGAAAGAAGCATAGCAGACCAAGTAAATGTCAATAGAAGAACAGTGAGGAAATCTTAACTGAAAATCTCTGCATGAGAAAGTGGGAAAACGGGTTCCTGCATCATGACAATGCACCAGCTCACATGGCAATGGTCTGGGAGGGAGTTTTTAGCCCCTAAACAAATAACTGTATTGGATTCCCCTCCCTACTCACCTGATCCGGCCCCTGACTTTTTTCTTTACTTGAAGATAAAGGAAATATTGAAAAGAAGACATTTTGGTGACATTCAGAACATCAAAGTAATACAACAACATCTCTGATGGCCATTCCAAAATTGCTTTGAATGGTGGATTAGGCCCTGGCATTGGTGCATCACTTCCAGTACCTTGTGCTATTCAGCAGTGAGGTATGTAACACCTTTCCTAGGAGATATTTGTGAAATCATCAGAATTTGTAGGAATATTTCCTGTTTAAAAAAATTACTAAAAAAGACATTCCTGTAATTATGATTTAATAAAAAAAAAAAGAATACTAATTTCTATGAGTAAAAAAAAGAAATTCCTATAATGGCAAGATTGTTTAATACAATTTAAATCCACTCAGATAATTTTTGTTGGGTTCTTAATTTCTATCCAAGAATATTAATTTTATCACTCTATTGTTGTCAAAGTATATAGATCCATCCTTCACTGACAGCTCAAATTAACAGTCCTCCTTACAGATTTCAACCTGAACTTTCTATAATTCCAACTTTTATGAAAATGTCTGGTTGTAAATGGTAAGTTTGGAAGACCTGTGCTCAAACCTCTCCTACCTCAGCAACAGGTCAGTGCAGACAGGCATTCAGCTTGTATGGCCCACAGAGTTCCACATGGTCAGCTTTGGTGTGGTCACAGTTTTGATTCTTAGCAAAGCAATCCAGGACTCAGAGAAACAAATTTGTGAAACTGAGACCAAACTCTCAATCCAGCAGGTAACAAAACGATGCTGAATGAATCATTGGGATAAAGTTTTTAAGCACTGAAGAGCATATATTAATTGGTAAGATTGAGAATTCCAATTATTTCTGGAAATAAATTTCCATTTAATTCTGTGAGAACTATTGCATTTAGTTCTGGCATAGGCTCAAGCCTGATGAAGAGAATGCTATACACATTTGGATCATATTATTTTTCACTCACTGCAAAATTTCTTTTATTGAGATGCATTTTACATTGTTGTGTATTTGGATTTTCATAGTGGGTGGTTGTATAAGAAATAGCTCTATGAAATGGGCTACTTTATTTGCTACAGAAATTGTATTGAAGTCACTGCTTATATAATATTATGCTTCATGTAAAGCATGCTATGTGAGAAACTTATTTTTAGAGCTAAGGTCTAGAAAGTGTTGCTATTTCAGAAACATTTCTGTGTTTTTCCTTGTTAAAATAAAAACAAAAATAACAATAACAAAAATTAGCTGTGGAATTGGTAGTGTCTCCTTTTCGCTTTGGCTTTTAGGAAACATGGAATCAAATTCTTGCCATTAGTGGTTATAAAGATTAGACATGGTGTCTTGTCCTTGGATTTGGATAGATACAAATAAACCCCTCAAATCCCGGAATCCTCTCCGATTCACAAGTTACTGATACACTTACTGTCTACAAAAGACCACTGCTCTACCCCTGACTAGAAGTCAGAGGAGAGGCTGTAAAATGTAAATTTCAAGACAACCATTGGTAAATCACTGTTGGATGACTGTTAAGCACTCAGCAGATGCTTGTGGAGACTCTATGTGCCATTCTAGATGTTCAGAACATAAATCAGTTAGCATAACAGACACAGATGCAGCTTTGGTGTATACCTTCTGGCTGTGTCTTTGAGTGTATTGGAGCAGCTTTAAGGACCTACTTGAGATTCTTATTCATAAATTTAATGTGAGATCAGTTTGTGTGGTTGCAAGCTTTTCTCCACCTGCATTAGCTGCTAGGGTATAGGCATGAAGTGCCAGCAAAGTTGGGTTTAACCAAGATGACAGTTTTGCCCAGGGTGGTGGATGCTGCTTATGTTCAGTCTCACATTTCCTCAGACTTTCCTGCTGATTTCACTAACAATTAGTTTTTTGTGGGCTTTGACTCAGTTTGTGTTTAAACTTCTGACCTTCTTTTGTGTCATCTGCATTTATTTCTTCCCTGGGATTTCCTTAATATTAATGTAAGCTGGTGGGAACCAGCTCGGCATGTACTCATTCACAGCCTGGAAATGGAGGGTTGTAGGGTCTACTGGAGCAATCCTCAGCAAGGGAGGAATGAAACCAATGAGTTAATGCTTCTCTTTGTAAATCTCTGAGCCGGCACTTCTGACAGGCATTCTATATACAACTTAGAAGTTTCTGGTAGGACCAAGCCCTGCTTGACACCAACTCACAAACATATCCTTGTGTTTACTGATTCTCCTTCCCTGTGTTGTTCCCCAAGTCCTTCTCTCTAACCTTTGAAATTATCTCACTAATAAATTACCCACCTATAAATCTTTTCTTTCATATTCTCTTTTGGAGGGAGGCCAGGCTAAGCTACCAGGTGAGTACAATAAATTGGAATCCAAGTGAGACTCAAATGTGCACAAGGGTATAATTGTGTTTTTGAGGAAATTTAAGCTGAGTAAGGAGAGAAGTAATGTTATCAAGGGAGTGAGGAATGGTGACTGGATTAAGGATGACTGGATTAATAACGGTGGCCTGTGGGGTAGATGGAAGCTGATTCCAATCAATCTATGACCTAAAGCATGACCTTGAAGATGTGTGGCTGAGGTAGGTTGGAAAATTAGATACTTGAAAGAGAGGAAGTCCAAGGTTAGGGCATTAGAAGGAACTGCTATGGCATCTTATTTCATCTCCTGATTTTTCCCTCTGATTTTCAGTTTTTTGCTGGGGCTGGGTTTGAACCCACCACCTCCGGCATATGGGACCTGCACCCTACTCCTTTTAGCCACAGATGCCACCCATGATTTTCAGTTTTGATCTTGATTCTTTATTCCTATTTATAATCATAATAAAAAATGTGTCATTTCATTGTGTATATTAAAATGTGGAATAAAATCTTTATATATATATATATGTATATATATATATATATATATATATACACACACACAATCAATTCTAATTATTCACAGTAATGTTATGTAAAGTCCCCATGGACACTGAATTAGTGCTCTATAGCATTATGTACTGTTTGGTGATTATGGGATCCTACTTTCTGAATTAAGACCAATGTCTGATAGAACTGCCATTCTGGAAAATACTGTATACAATTCTCATTTCCCTCCAAAATGTAATTAGGTAGTGATAATCAAAGTTTCTATTTATTGCAGTATGTTTAACATACTGTGCCAAGATCTTTGAGAGCATATCTTTTTAATACTTAAAATAATCATATGAGAAAAGTGTTATTTTTATGTACATTTTCACACTTAAAAATTAGGCTTAGAATGCTTAAATAACTTGCCCAGTAGTACTGAGAACACTGAAATTCGGAATCATTTTTGTCCTTCTTACCGCTTGCCTTTAACAAATACACATTTAGCTATTCTGTCTGCACACTGGTAATGGATTAGTGAGTATTTACTCAGACTATGCCATGTGTCTAACCCAGCGCAGTAAAGTACATGGATTCTACCCTCTAGAAACCTGATAGCATAGTGGGGGTAAAAAAATGACTTGCAAGAAGAAATTAAAGAATAAAGAAAAGCTGGACTTTATGAGTCTAAATACAAAAAGGAATTTAGGGAGACTATTCATACATTTAACATACCTACTATATGTTAGGCATTTGACTAGCTACTATGGAAATGGTTCCCTGGTGACATGTAAATAACTGTATTGCTGTTAGGGAGATCTGTCTGTATACACTAGTTACCCCTTATCCACGGTTTCACTTTCAGCGGATTCAGTTACCTATGGTCATAGAGGTACAAGCTTACTAACTGGAAAATTTGTAAGTTTTAAATTGTGCACCATTCTGAGAGTGACAAGATTTGCACCACCTGTCTTTGTCCCTCCTTATCCCACCTGGGACAGAAATCATCCCTTTGCCAAGCATATTTAAGCTTAGGATGGTGCATCCAAGCTGTCTACGTTCTCTACCCATTAATTACTTAATAACTGTCTTAGTTATTAGGTTGAGGTAACATAGCACATATATGGTTTGGTACTATCCACAACTTCTGGTATCTACTGGGGTTCTTGGAATGTATTTCCCATGGGTAAGTGGTGGACTGCTGTATCTCAATTATTCAAGGTATCTAGTATTGTGTTAAAGGCTTGGTAGTGTATGCATTAAGTAAGAAGTAGTTTTCTTGATTTTTGAATGGAGATGTGATGTATTATAAATAGCAGCAAAAAGAACATTTTGGAATTAGAAGATTTGGATTTTAATTTCAGATTAGTCATTAATTAACTGCCTAACTTTGGTTAACTCCATTAACTCTGTGTAAAACAGAATCAGTGGTACCTTCCTGTCTGGTTCATGGAGTCATCTGAAGACCATATAAAAAGGAAAAAGTTTTTAAAATTGCAAAGCAGTTAACTTACAGATATTAACTAACAATATTGATTATGGGAGGCATATGAGGGAGCTTGGATTTTGGAGAGGTTTTCTTAGCAAATTAATGAGAAGGTTTATAGTGATCCAACTTGGAATAGTGTGGTAGCCTGAGAAATGGAAAGAACAAGGAAAATCTGGGGATTTTTCCAAGGAAAGAAACACAAAACGTGGAGATTGATGACCGATCAGTTCATGACTGAAAACTCTTTCTCAGATCCTTTTGCTTGCCCACCATATTACCCTTTATCTGTAGTTCACCAGGGCTCCATTTGATCTTCTTATCATCCTAACACGGTAACCTTGGAGAATCCCATCAATGTTGTCTGTTGCCACCTCTTCCAAATCTGTATTCCCAGTGTTCCCATACATATATTAATATTTCACTGCTTATAGGCTTCTTTTTCTGGAGTTTCTCAGGACCTCACACTTCACTCATCTCAACTAAAGTTATCATCTCCTCAAGCCTCTTCTTTCTATATCCCTTGTTTTTGTTGGTTGCAACACCATTGCTCAAATCAGGAACCTGGGAGTCATCCTAGATCTTCCCTGTGCCTCCACGACCTCCATGTACAATCCATTGCCTGTGTCATCGCTACTCGACTTGTTTAACATCTTCCTTTTTGCCACTTTCTTCTCTCTTATCACTGCTACTTCACAAGCCATCATCTTTTTTCAAGATTACTGTATTCTCCTATGCTCTACTTGCCTCTAGCCTCACCCTACTCCAAACTACCCTCCATGGTTAGAACTCTTTATTAATCTTCCATTTTCTATATTAAAAACCCTGCTCGAGCTGGGCATGGTGGCTCATACCTGTAATTCTTGCACCCTGGGAGGCCAAGATGGGTGGTTTGCCTGAGCTCACAGGTTCGAGCTCAGCCTGAGCCAGAGCTAGACCTTGTCTCTACAAATAGTGGGGTGTTATGGTGGGCACCTGTAGTCTCAGCTACTCGGGAGGCTGAGGCAAGAGAATCACTTGAACCCAAGAGTTTGAGGTTGCTGTGAGCTATGATGCCACGACATTCTATTGAGTGCAACAAAGTGAGACTCTGTCTCAAACAAACAAACAAACAAACAAACCCCCTATTCAGCTCTATAGAATAGCACACAACACCCTGCTCTCAGCCCAAACCATTACCACTCCAATTTTCCTCTGTTCCCTCACTTATACATTTCTCAGAGGGTCATTTGGATTAGAATATGTTTCTATTTCTTATAGTCTGAGGAATTCCAACCACACATAAAAGTTCACCTCAAAGATTTTCTTTCCTTTAAAACATTATTCGACTCTTTAAAGCAGAATTAGTTATCTTAATTTGTCACAAATTCAGCCTACATTTTAGTATTGTACCTGTCAGGGTATGTTGCCTTATTTCATTCATTTTCATGTCACTTACTAGAATAAACAACTACCCCCAAACTGGGATGAAATTGTTGGGGAAAGAAATCTGTGTGTTTGTCTTTGTGTTAATAGCAGGTGACACAGAATACACACTCAGCAACTATTTGTTGAGTAAATGAGGAGTTCAAAATATATATAGTACAGTCAAGACCTATGTGAAACTCTAAATTGAGAAAACATTTGTCAAAAGAAGATATACAAATGGCCAAAAAGTATATATATATATAAAAGCTCGGCATCACTCACCACCAGGGCAAAGCAAACCGATGCCACAGTGAGATGTCTCTCATACCCTTTAGGGTGGCTATTGTTAAGCAACAAGATATAGCAAGTGCTGGGAGAGATGTGGAAAGAAGGAAACCCTTGTACATGGTTGGTGGGAATGTAAATTAGTACAACTATAATGAAACCACCGTGGAAGTTCCTCAAAGAATTAGAAATTGTACAGGGGCATTTTGGATCCTCACCCTGGACATTCTCTTATC
Organism: Perodicticus potto; assembly: GCA_963574655.1. NCBI lineage: Eukaryota > Metazoa > Chordata > Mammalia > Primates > Lorisidae > Perodicticus > Perodicticus potto. The sequence continues at coordinate 9,829 of CAUYRH010015356.1, read as the reverse complement.
TCAGAGGTCTTTCCTCTTTCAGTTTTTTCTTTTTCTTTCTTTTTTTTTCCAGACAGAGTCTCACTCCAATGCCTGGGCTAGAGTGCTGTAGTATCAACCTAGCTCACAGTGATCTCAAACTCTTGGGATCAAGGTATCCTCTGCCTTAGCCTCCTAAGTAGCTAGGACTACAGGCACCAGCCACAACACCTGGATAATTTTTCTAGTTGTAGTACAGACTACATCTTGCTCTTGCTCTTGCTCAGGTTGGTCTGGAACTCCTGAGATCTAGGGATCTTCTCACCTTAGCCTCCTAGATTATAGGCATGAACCACTGCATCTGATTCTTCTTTCAGTTTTTGACCAAAGATTACCCCACAGATTTGAATTAGTAGATAGTTCCACTTGTCCTACCTGGATTATTGTGGCTTTATCTGCATTTTCCTAGGATTTTAAACCTGGAATTTGTCTTTTATGTATTACTCTAGTAATAATGACCCTATCACTTTTTACCGACTCCATCACTTTTAGTTTTAATGGAAGAATATTACACTTGCTCATTTTGATCATTTAAATAACATAAATGAAAACAATATTACTCTCCTCCTTCCCTCTTTCATATTCTACACAGTAAAGAATATCAAATAATTTGGAGTTTAATCTTCCATACACTTCCCTAAGTTTAAGCACTTATTTGGATATACACTGATTTTAAAAATAAAACCTGAGGCAGGTGGATCACTTGAGCTCAGGAGTTTGAGACCAGCCTGAGCAAGAGCAAGACCCTGTTTTTGCTAAAAATGGAAAAACCAGCGGAGCATAGTGGCTCACGCCTCTTGTCCCAGCTACTCAGGAGCTGAGGCAAGAGGATTGCTTGAGTCCAAGAGTTTGAGGTTGTCACAAGCTATAATGTCACCCAGGGTGACTGAGTGAGACTCTATCTCAAAACATAAAATACAATAAAATAAAACAAAATAAATAAAGAATAAAGAATAAAAATGGGATTATTTTTTGAAATTTATTTTATAATATATTATGCACTTTTTATAGGTGAATACTGACAAATCAACCTTTATTATTTTTAATGCATATACATAATATCCCATAGTGTAAATATACCATCACTTATTTCATGCTAAATTTATTCATTCTCCAGATATCTAGAGCATCTGCTGTATGTTAAGTCTGCTCTGGGCACTGGGGTAAATGGGTGAGCAGAAACAAGTCCAGCTCCTAGTTCAAGTTTCTTTCCTTATGGGACAGGAGTCAGATATTAGGAATACTCCCAAAGCAGAATTTTAAATGAACAAAGGTGAATGCTTCAGGTTAGTCAAGGTTGCGCCATGCCAATCACAATTTCATGTTTTTCTTGTGGCCTACACAAAGTCCCCATGTAGGTCTGGGTATCTATGGATTCATTTTTCTCCATGGAAGCTCAGTAGTCCAGGCAGTTCATTTATGGTGGCATCTGCATGTCATGATGATGCTTCGGGCTTCATCATCGCAGGAGAAGAAAGTGTGGTGATTGTGCTCTGGAACTTAATGCCTTTATCTGTCCCTCCGAGCGTAGTTTATTGGTCACCAAGTCTCACATGTTCATGCCTAATTTCAAGGCCCCAGAGATTTAATTCTTTCATATGCTCAGGAAGAGGAAAAGAAACAGAAATACTGGTAAACATCACCTACCACAATTAGGAGATTGAAACCAGTAGGCCATCAGGAAAGGCTCTCCTGCAAATGGGAATTGAGCTCAAAGGTTATACAATCAACAATAAGGTGAAAACAGAATGAAAATGCACTCTGTGTAGCGGGGAAATCAGATGGACAGACGACAATGAGAAACAGGGAGTGTTCAAGTAACTGAGAAGTACCACCAGGTGGCAGGAACAGAGAAGGACTAAGGGGAAGTGTGTTTTAAGATGAGGTTTCAAAGGCAGGGCCACATAGTCCGTGTCAAGGATTTTGATCTTTAGCCTTGTAACAATGTGAGTGCTTTCAAGCATGGGAAGCGGGAATGTGGCCTGTTCAGTCAGTATTTGTACACAATTGAGGTTGCTGCAGTATAGAAAATAGGCGATGGCGATGAGGCTGTAAGGGAAGAGGTATGAGAGGGAGGAGCCAGACTCACCAATAGTTCAGATGAGTGAACGTGAAGGTTGAGTATCATGGTCATGCAGAAATCAAAGTGGGACTTGGATTCAGGAGATACTGATGGGTATTTAGGATGTTTCCAGTTTTCTGCTATTACATCATTCTCATCAATACTATTGTTTATGATAATTGGTTACAGTATGATGAGGTCATGGTATATAATTACTAATTCAAAGAGTGTTCATCATTTAATTTTAATAAATACTGACAGATTTTGTTTCTCCAAATGGTTGTAACATTGCAATGCAAAATAGCTTGTTTTTTTTACTGTACCTTTGTTGAAACAAGATGCTATCATTTAAAAATATAAATCACTTTATATCACTGTCTGAATTCTCTTCATACACTTTTACCCTAAATTCAACTATTGGAATTGATTATCTGCTCTAACATGTAGATATTATATTTGTTTTACCAGAATTCAGCACAAAAGAACATAAAAGACCCTGTAGCTTTATCATGGTTACTTTTTGAAAAGCAAATTCTTCATTAAATTAGTGACATTAGAGAAAAAGCCATTTGAAATTACATTTTGCTGAGTACCATTTGCATTTCTTACGCACAGTTGGCATATTATTCATTATTTAAGTATAATAGAGGACACATTTGTTTTAATGAGAAAGAGTACTTCATACCCAATATCTTTTAATGGTGTATAAAAACTTTCCTGCTAATGAAATTAAGTGTTAGATAATTGAGTAATTATAGGCAACTAATTAAATATTTTTATATTATGTAGACATCTTTGGTGGAATTAATTACAAAGTGTTTCAGAGTTATGTGATATTTAGGGAAGTTTATTGAAGTTTCTGTATGGATTCAGGACCCACTGTTATTTTTTTCCTGTTTAGAATGAAGAAATATAGGATCCTGCTACTGAATATTTGTTATCCCCACATTTTCCAAGATTCACTTGACTTAGATGATGAGGATTACCTGTGTAACCTGCACATATGGCTAATATAGTGAGTTAAAAGTGGCATCTGGTTATAATATGTATTTTCCTTTATTACATGTATAATTAAAATCTTTGTATATATTGATTGCCTTTTCCTCTTACATATGCTTCTTATTTGTATGCTTTCTTACTTTTCCGTTAGGAGAATATATTACAAAATCAATCTGTGATAGATAAATCAATTTAATTTTGAGACTTTTGACAGGTCAACCTTTCTCAGTTGTATGGCTGGGAAATTGTATCATTTTCCAGGTCGTTGAGTCCTTTCAACTTTCAGCCATCATAATATATTCTTAGAGTTATTTCTTATGACATTTCCATAGAGCCTCTTTTAAGAAAGATCTAGATATTTCTGTTCACTCCAGGAAAGAAACCAAAGCTATTATCTCTAAATCTACTATCATCTATCATCTATCTATCTATCACCAGCCTACCATCTTTATCTATCTGTAAATGTCAGAATAGAATGGGAAACACCACCACACTATGGAGTACCCGAGACACTCTAGCAGAGGCATACCCAGAGAGCAAGAAGTCTCTCTCTACTCTCCCTCTTTTCACCCCATCTGCCTGTATCCACTTGCAGTTCCTTGGGTTTGTAATGTCCCTTTATGCACAGTCTGTATGCTCTCTCCATATGGAACTCTCATCCTTCCCTCATTCACTTTGTCATATCCAACTCAATTTTACGGCCTAGTTCAAATAACATTTTTCCTGGGATGAATTTTCAGATCATCTCGTTTTGTTCTCCTAGTATCATTTAGTTATCATTAACAGATTTTATCACATTTTGATTTAGAATCATTTGTAATTATTTGATTAAGCCTCCTAGAATCAGAAACTATGTTTGGTTTTGCACAGAATTTCATCTCCAGCAGAGATGGGTAGTGTTTAGCATGAAGCTGACCTGTCAGTCTTAGAATATCTTTTGCTTTAATTACAAAGTGGGTCTATTCCCATTGATTCTATCTGTTCATACTATTAAACATATTTATGAGCCCTCTAATGCTTTGTCTGTTTATATAATAAAGCTCACCTGTCATCGGGGTTTGTTGCTTTTAGTGGGGCCATATTCATTTAACTTCATGTTGTAGTACTATAAAATTGTATAATTTCTAATGATTGGTTTATAGTGATTTCCTGCAGAATTGCTACAGGCACCATGTAGGATCAGTGGAATGAATTATTTATGGGCTCCTTTGGAGCATTAGACAGGAAGTTATCCAGGGCTAGGGATCTGTGATGATTTCTTCCTCTGTATCTCCAGGATCTATCACAAGTATCTCTAGATGGAGCTATTTAACCTTTTCTTTTGTAAACTAAAGCCATAAGAAATGTAATCAAAGGAAACCATACAAACCATCTGTTTGCCTCTAGTATTCTGGGTCACAACTTTTGAAACTGCTTAATGCTGGACATCCCTGATCATGTGCACTTTCTTATCTATCTTTTTCTTTTCACAAAAGCTATGCCACTAAATATAGTGTGTGAGAAAAATCATCACTAACAATAACATTTTTGCTTAAACTGTTATTTTTCCCTGAGAATCTAGAAATGTTTTGCTGACCAATGTAACAAGTGTTGTTTTGTGAAAATGTAGTTTAAAGAATCCAATACTAATCTACTAGGAAACACAGAAACACAGAACATATACATAAGGGAATGAAGAAAGAAAATATGGTTTTATTTTAATTTTAATGATGAGCAAGTTGGGTATCATTGGTAGGACAATACTTATTTTTAAGAATAATAATGATATTAGCTAAGATCTACCCATTCATTGATCTTGCTATGTTTATAGCTATATATTGCTCTGTCAATTTATTTATTTATTTATTATCTCTTGCTATACTCTAGAGGCTTTATGTAGATTATCATTTAATTGTTAGAACAAGCCTGCTTTTTATATAATTACACATAGGTTAGATAGAAAAACCCTGTCTTTAGCCCTTGGGCATAATACTTAGTGTGTGTTTTTGATGATATATTGGATTCTCACTATAGATTAAATTCTGTATTTTATCTTGCATACCGGGGCAAGTACTTCTTTCTGAAGAACTGCAATGATGTTTGAGCTTGTTTTTCTGAACAGTGAGTTCCTTCAAGGCAAAAACTCTCTCTTAGTCATGGTTATATCCCTACTACCCAGCAGCCACCAGCTTTATGTGGATAAATAAATTTAAATTTAATTAAAATGAAATAAAATTAAAACTTCAGTTCCTCAGTTCCACTAGGTGCATTTTAATTGCTCAATAGTAGTAAAATATGGCTAATATTTACCCTATTAAATGAACTTTGAATGACTCTTTTCATCATCACAGAAAGTTCTATTGACAGCCCCATCTAGAACAATGACTTGTACATGAATTAATTCATTATTTGAACTGATAAATATTTACTGAGTACTTTTTGTAGATGTTATCTAAGCATAAGAGATAGTGTGGAAAACAAAAAAGACTCACAATCTTTCTTCTTTTGAATATTAGTATTTTGCAGAGAAATTAAAAATTAAGCAAGCTGGAGTTTATGGGTACACGTTTAACAATAGACCACTAGAGATTTAGTGTAAAAAGGTCCATTTTGGAATGATCTGAATAGGGCTTGAGCTCAGTGAGAAGCAGATTTAGTGCAACTATTTAACCAGCCCTTTGGTCCTGTGGCGTTGAGCACAAGGGTTTTTAAGCAATGTTAATAACAGAGGTTCAGAACTCTATTACCTTCTTTCTGGAACCACTTAAGAGGTAAGAAAGAAGATTTTATAACTTTTAAAAAATTTCCACAAATATCTGTCTCAGATGTGTATGACTGTAAACCACACTTCCCAGGAGAAGTGGGTCGAGACATAAAGCATCTAACACAGCAGGAGAACTATTCGTGCCCTGCAGAAGGACTGAACATAAGCAAAATGCTGTGCTAGCATCCTGTGCTCACGATCTTAGGGACTTTTTATTTCACTTCCTTCCATTATTTTCTTCTTGTCCTTTGTGTAAACCAGTTTAACTAACATGTGTCCCAACATCAAAGTTAGACAGGGAGTAATAAAGAAACCTCATGAAGGCTTCTAGACCAGTATGTGATAAAAATGCACTAATCACATGAGAAGCAGCCACAGTTCTGCTGGTAACTACAGAGGAATCTGTTGTGCTGTGGGCTCCACAAATAGATAATGAAGTTGTACATTTTTTCCATAATAAATGTGATTATTAGTTTAAGTCATCTGAGTTGGCTAGATTGTGCTCCTTGAGCAAGTAGAGAGGCGTGTTTATGGGTGATGGCTGTCTCTGAAAAAACTGCCCCTGGGCTTTTTTTTTTCCTGCACACTGAGGAATGAGAGTATTATTACTGCTGAAGAAGGGAGGTTGGAGATAGCACTCCATCAGTCTGTTTAAAGAGCAAACACATAGGACACGTGGAGCTCTGTGTCTTGAGGAAAGAGAAGGTTTCAGTTAAAACAAAGGTTCATCTCTTTTTAGAAATTTCAGGATTCTAAAAACATAAGAAATAATTTTATAATTGAGGATGAAGTGGCTGATGGCAACATCGTGCCTTTTCCAACATCTAGGGTGGGCTGGGGCCTGTCTGGACTTTACCACAACTGCCTACAGAACCTATAGAAGAAAACTAAAATGCAATTTGCAAGGAGACTAGAATTCCTCCTCTGTTTCCAAAGGAAACAGATTTAAGATTTTATTGATTTAAGCAGCTGAAAATGGCATCAGCTTGCAAACAATTTTTAAATGTTATTAAGGTCTTTTACTTTTGGCGAAATGGAATGAGCTGGATTTTATCTTTAAAGCTCACTTACTATCTTAATCATTTCTAAATTCTATCCATTTATTTTTAAATTTATATTTTTAATGGACATTGGTTAATGCATCAGATCGAACACTAATGGGAAAATACATGTTAATAGAGAGTATAAGATAATAGTTCTTGTCACCAGATTCGTAAATGACATCCATCTAATTTAAATTTTTTTTATTAAATCATAGCTGTATACATTAATGCAATCATGGTGTACAATGTGCTGGTTTTATATACAATTTGAAATATTTTCATCAAACTGGTTAGCATAGCCTTCACCACATTTTCTTGGTTATTATATTAAGACATTAATATTCTACCCCTAGTAAATTTCCCATGTACCCTTGTAAGATACACCATAGGTGTGGTTCCACCACAGTTACCCTGCCTCCACCCATCCTCCACCCTCCCTCTCTCCTTTCCCCTTCTCCTTGGGCTATAATTGGGTTATGGTTTCCATATGAAAGCTATAAATTGGTTTCATAGGAGGGCTGAGTGCATTGGATACTTTTTCTTCCATTCTTGAGATACTTTGCTAAGAAAAATAAGTTCCAGCTCCATCCATGTAAACATGTAAGAGGGAAAATCTCCATCTTTCTTTAAGGCTGCATAATATTTCATGGTGTAAATGTACCACAATTTATTAATCCATTCATGGGTTGATGGGTACTTGGGCTTCTTCCATGACTTAGCAATTATGAATTGGGCTGCAATAAACATTCTGGTACAAATATCTTTGTTATAATGTGATTTTTGGTCTTCTGGATATTTACCTAGTAGAGGAATTGTAGGATCAAATGGCAGGTCTATTTTTCAATCTCTAAGTATTCTCCAAGCATCTTTCCAAACGGAACATATTACTTTGCATTCCCACCAGCAGTGTAGAAGTGTTCCCTTTTTTCCACATCCACGCCAACATCTCTGGTTTTGGGATTTTGTGATGTGGGCTAATCTTATTGGAGTTAGATGTAGATGATATTTTTTTTTTTTTTTTTGAGACAGAGCCTCAAGCTGTCACCCTGGATAGAGTGCTGTAACATCACAGCTCACAGCAACCTCCAATTCTTGGGCTCAAGCGAGTCTCTTGCCTCCAGCTCCCAAGTAGCTGGGACTACAGGCACCCGCCACAACGCCTGGCCATTTTTTTTTTTTTTTTTTGGTTGCAGCCGTTATTGTTGTTTGGCCAGCCCAGGCTGGATTCAAACCCACCAGCTCAGGTGTATGTGGCTGGCGCCTTAACCTGTTGAGCCACAGGCGCCAAGCCTAGATGATATCTTAAAGTAGTTTTTATTTGCATTTCTCTGATGATTAAGGATGATGAGCATTTTTTTCATATGTCTTTAGGCCATGTTCCTGTCTTCTTCAGAGAAGTTTCTCTTCAAGTCCCTTGCCCACCCTGAGATGGGATCATTTTCTTTTCTTGCTAATTTGCTTGAGTTCTCTGTGGATTCTGGTTATTAAAACTTTGTCAAAGACATAACCTGAAAACATCTTCTCCCATTCTGAGGGCTGTCTGCTTGCTTTACTTACTGTGTTCTTGGCTATGCAGAAGCTTTTTAGTTTGATCAGGTCCCAGTAGTGTATTTTTGATGCTGCTTCAATTGCCTGGGGGAGTCCTCCTCATAAAATATTCGCCCAGGCCAATTTTTTGAAGGGTTTTTCCTGCACTTTCTTCTAGTATTTTTATAGTTTCATGTCTTAAGTTTAAATCTTTAATCCAGTGAGAGTCTATCTTAGTTAACGGGGAGAGGTGTGAGTCCAGTTTCAGTCTTCTACAGGTCACCAGCCAGTTCATCCAGCACCATTTGTTAAATAGGGAATCTTTTCCCCACTGAATGTTTTTAATTGGCTTGTCAAAGATTGAATAACAGTAAGTAGTTGGGTTCATCTCTTGGTTCACTATTCTGTTTCATACATCTACCTCTCTGCTTTTGTGCCAGTATCATGCTGTGTTGATCACTATTGATTTATAGTATAGTCTGAGGTCTTGTAGCATGATTCCTCCTGCTTTGTTTTTATTTCTGAGTAATATCTTGGCTATTCGAGCTTTTTTGTGATTTGATATAAAACGAAGTGTTTTTTCAAGATCTTTAAAGTATGACAGTGGAGATTTAATAGGGATTATATTAAAATTGTATATTTCTTTGGGTAGTATGGACATTTTAACAATTTTGATTCCTCCCAGCCATCTATAGCTATTTCTTTCTTTCTTTTTTTTTTTTTTGGCCAGGGCTGGGTTTGAACTCGTCACCTCTGGCTTATGGGACCAGCACCCTACTCCTTTGAGCCACAAGTGCCACCCTCCAGCTATTTCTTTTCTTAGACTTTCATAGTTATTTTTATAGAGAGCTTTCACATCCTTTGCTAGATAAACTCTCAAATATTTCATCTTCTTTGGCACTACTGTGAACAGAATAGAGTCCTTGACTGTTTTTTCAGCATGACTGTTGTTGATATATAAAAAGACTACAGATTTATGAGTGTTGATTTTGTAACCTGAGACACTGCTGTGTTCCTTGATCACTTCCAAGAGTTTTGTAGTAAAATCCCTGGTGTTTTTGAGATATCATATCATCTGTGAAAAGTGAAAGTTCGATCACTTCTGATCCTATATGGATACCTTTGATCATTTTTTCTTGCCTAATTGCGATAGCTAAGACTTCCATTACAATGTTAAAAAGCAGTGGAGACGATGGGCAACCTTGCCTGGTTTCTGATCTGAGTGTAAATGATTTCAATTTAACTCCATTCAATCCTATGTTGGCAGTGGGTTTGATGAAAATGGCCTCTATCAGTTTAAGAAATGATCCTTCTATACCCAATTTCTTAAGTGTTCTGATCATGAAGGATGCTGGATATTATCAAAAGGTTTTTCTGCATCATTTGATAGAATCATGTGGTCTTTGTCTTTTTAATTTGTTTATGAGATGAATTATA